>CBVK0102839663.1:0-11760 GCA_900067695.1 Picea abies
CTCTCTCTCTCTCTCTCTCTCTCTCTCTCTCTCTCTCTCTCTCTCGGAATGGTGGAGCCTGGAGGTCAAAGAAATCTGCGAATGAGGCCAGAGAGAACTGACTGGACCAAAACTAAATTCCCAAGTAGAGCGAGGAGACAAATAACTGAGGCGAAGTGGTGAATTCCATGGATGAGTTGGATAATTATCCAAGGGGAAGAAATGACCATTATTCTACCTCCCGTACCCAACATCACCATCCCACAATTAATTGTTGAGGCCACCATTAATCCTGTGTAGGGGAGCTATTCTCCCTCTCTCTGCGAGTGTTTATGGCCATCCTCCATCCAAGAATAGGTTTTGGGGTGGAGTCTAGTCATATTTATGGCAAGTTTTGTGAGGGGGCTATGTGGCTTCCCCTGGGATATGTGTCACCCCACCCGGGGTAAGGATTTCTAGGTTAAATAAGTTCCATAATTTAAAATATTTTTGAATTCGTTGAAAGACAAAATCCAATTTTATTGATGAACAATTTCTCAATTTACCAATGTAACAATTACTTAAGTTTGTCGAAGGAGAAATTCAATGTTCAAAAAAGTTGGACAATTTTTTTATTTACTAAAGAAACCATTTTGGGGGTTGCTGAAGTGCATTTTGTAGGTTGTCGATGGACATTAATTTCAGAGTTCACTAAAAAGACAAAAAATTCTATTCGTTGAAGAAACCCTTTTAGGGGTTGTTGAAGTGAATTTTGTAGGTTTTCGATGGAAAAGTGTTTCATATTTCACTGAAAAATAAAATTTTCAATCCATCGAAGAAACCATTTTGTAGGTTGATGATGGAATTTTTTTTTGAAATTTGTTGAAAAGTCAAATTTTTAATACACCGAAGAACCCGTTTTAGAGGTTGCTAAAGTTCATTTTGTAGGTATCCAATGGAAATGAATTTGGAGTTCGCTGAAAAGAAAAAAAACAATCTATTGATGGAATCATTTTGGAGGTTGTTGAGTGCATTTTGTAGGTATCTAGTGGAGAAGAATTTTTGAATTCACTAAAGAAGGTTTTTTAAAGTTTGACAATAGACATTTTTTGTAGTTCATCGAGAGATCTATTTTGGAATATGTCGATGGAATATATTTTCAATCCACTGATGAAAGAAAATTTCAGTTCGTCGATAGGAGAATTTTGGAGTTTGTCGATGAAGGAACACAATTGATGATCATTGATAGAAGAATTATTTAGCTCATCTATAAGGATGGTGACTTGTATGTATCAAGGGATGACAAGTGAAAATCATTCTCCATGTTCCATGCCACATCTACAAGATTGCGATGTCAATAAGAGGATGGTTTTTATTCAACAAAAAATGTAGAGCCAAATTTGTTTCCTAGCCATAGTAAGAGAAGATTAACTTAGAATTAGAATAAATTTATAGGGTATGTCCATAGTGAGAAAGCCTAAAAAAGTTCCAGTGAGAGCTACTTACCATATTTGCTTAAATTTTCCATAAAATGAAAATTAGTGTTTTTTAAAGAATATGGTGGAATTCTTCGACATATGCTCTATTATTGATGAAATTTTTATAGTGAGTCCAAAAACAAGACACAAAGATACCTAGTTTTTTTTAGTATAATTGTAAAGGGTTGGGAGTGGAGGTGCTAAAATAGGTAAAAATATACTATTTGGGGCCACCCTTTAGAGATTTTTGAGATCTTTGGAGGAAAAGGGACCCCATATCGCAAATATGGAAAATTTTAGTTACTAGACATTTTACCTCTTCAACAAGATGGACAAATTTGTCTTAAGGAAAATTTCCCCAGTTTTACTTTGTTTGGGAGATTGCCAACTTTGCTAAAAAGTCCAAGTCTAGAAATAATGTAAAAAGAGCAAAGTTGACAATCCCATATTTATACAAAATTTGACTAGAGCATTAGATTCAAAATATGAAAATTTATTTGTATTCACGATAAAAAATTCTACATATGATCAATATAAATGTTTTCTTGGTTCCTGACATATTTTCTTCTATAGATGGAAGAAGATGGCTTCTCTACTAGATTGCACTAGTGAGAGTAGAGCACAATTGAGTAGAAATGACAAAGTTCAAAAATATATAACTTTTAGCTCATAACTCAGAATGAGGCATGAGTATATTTGTTAGAAAGTTGATTTAGAGGAGAATGTGTCTAAATAGTTAGAATCTAGTTTATTGTAACTACACTTTTCATAAATTGAGATGAAGAATGACCTATAGCATAATTAATGAAATATTTTGCAATATTTATAATTCTAACAATAGTTTTTGGATACTCATTTTTGCAGAATTAGAGGTATATGCATAAAATATTTGGTTCATAAAGGAGGACTAAAGGTATGGATGATGGATAAGGTTCTTATAGCCATGGAGATGAGATTAGAGGATTACATATCAGTCTAGAAAATGCAATGATATATTCTAATGGACATAGAAATGGAGTGACACCTGTAGAGTTGATCAAGAACTTGGAAGTGTAGAGATATAGAGTAGATAATGAAAGGTTGATCAAAGATCAAGAGAAGTAGAACCAAATTAATCCCCAAATGATACAAAGTATAAATAACATGCAAAGACAAATAAAGAAGGAAGAATTCATTCATATGGGCAAGGGAAACAAGAACAAAATGAGCCCAATATGATATATTCATGAGGCAAAAGGATGGGATAATAGTCTAGAAAGTGTTGAGGATATGAGGGAGACCATATGCATAAAGATTGTCCTAATAAAGGAGATAGGGATGAGGACTATGCATTACATTCAAGAAGTTGATACAATGGAAGACATGGGTAGGATCACGCCAAGTATTTATGCATCCTTGGATAATAGATAAGTAGAGTTTCAATGCGACATGATTGAGGTGGAAGGTAAGATTGATAATCATCCCATGTATATTTTGATTTATTATGGAGTTAGTCATAGCTATATAGAACTTGATTTGGTTGAAATATTTAATTTGAAGAGATGTAAGGATGAAAAATATTGGTTGGTTTAGCTAGACATTGGAACCAAGAGAAGAATCAATGAGCTTGTCAAAGATTGTGCTTTGAATGTGAATGGAGCTAGCACTAAGGTAGTTTTGAACATCATACTAATTTTTTCATATTATTTTTTGATTGGTATGGATTGGTTGGACACTCATCATGTTATCCTAGAATGCTACAACAAGGATTTCTCATGACTTAACAAGGGAACTCAAGGATAGTTTAAGTTATTCAAAGGAATATATCTATCAAAGAGATTTCAACAATTTAGTTGAAAATAAGTTTTAGAAAAGGGTGCCAAAGATATGCATCCCATATAGAGGAGTAAGCAAAGGATAAGAATCCAAATCTTGAAGACTATCCGGTTCTAAAAGAGTATGAAGATGTGTTTTGGAAATTGTCAAGATTCCCACCAAAGAGAGACATTGAATTCTCTATCGGCTTAATGCCTAGAGTTTCCCTAGTGTCAAAGACTCCCTATATAATGAGCACATTAAAATTGAAATATTTTCATATGCAGCTAGAAGAATTGTTGAAGAAGGGTTACATATGCCCAAGTGTTTCGCCTTGGGGGCAGCGGGGTAGTAATTTTTGTGAAGAAAAAGAATGGAAATATGAGGTGACATATTGGCTTCAAATTATTGAACAATTTCATTGTAAATAAAAAGTACGCATTTCCAAGGATCGATGATATTATTGATCAATTGTAGGGAGCAAAGGTATTTTCCAAGATTTACTTGAGATTAGAATATCATCAAGTGAGAATCAAAGAAGAATATATAACTAGTAAGATAACCTTTTGGACAAGGTATGGTAATTAAGAGTTTGTGGTTGTGTCATTTGGGTTGACAAATAGAATAGACACTTTTATGTGTTTAATGAATGGAGTGATCAAAGATTACTTGGAAAAATTTGTCATTATCTTCTTGTATGATATTCTTATCTACTCCAAGATAGAGGAGGAGCATAAGAAACATTTAAGGATGGGGCTATGAGTGTTGAGAGAACACTAATTGTATGCCAAGTTGAGTAAGTATACATTTTATCAAAATAAGATCCACTATTTGAGCCACATTTCCTTAGAGGATGGCATAATAATGGATCCAAAAAATAATGAAGAAATCATAGGTAGGCCAACACCAAATAATAATCTAGAGTTTAGATCATTTATGAGACTAGCTTGTTACTATAGGAGATTCATTGCAGGTTTCTCCATGTTTTCAAACTCAATGACCTCCTTAGAAAAGAAAGGAATACAATTTAAGTGGATTGTAAAGTGCGAAGGAAATTTTCACTTGAAGGATTTATTAACCAGTGCACTGATGGGTGTTAGATTTGTAATATTTTCTTCATCTTTTCATCATCATTTACATATCTTTTTACTTACCCATAACTCCATAAATATCCTTCTTGATGCTTAAAACCATATTTTTTTCATAAGGTGTTTTCCATTGCATTTCTATGTTTTTTCAATTAAAAATCTAATTAACATTAGGATAAATGTGTATTTTGTATTTACTCATGAATAATGACTTATTTTTGGACAAGTTGTAATAGGATATTAATTCAAGATCTTATGTTATGGGTCCAAAATCTACAAGTTGGAAAAAATTCAAAGTAATGGTGAAAAATATTTGTAGATCCATGTGTTGCATATTTAGCATGCTACATATTAGGAAATTGACCACCACCAATCATGAAACCACTTGGGTAAGAGAATGACAAATATATTTTATGGTTTTAATTATTGGGAGACATATTTTTATGTGTCCACATGTACATATTCGTTTTTATTGTGAATTTAAAATGATCCCATATATATGTCATGGATCTAGGGATTCCCACACTATTAATTATTGTTTTAAGCATGTTTTCATCAAGTTGTTTTAACCGACATAGCTTATTATGAATTTGACAATAAAAGACATTCCAAAATTTGTTGGTAATTAGCAAGAATATTGGAAATAATTTTCTATATTTTACAAAGTTGTAAAATGATTGTCACCACTTGAGATTTATTGATTCTCAAGTGGATCTAAGTAGAGAGTGTCATATTTGTCCCGAGGAGAAGGAGATGCTCAAGAGATGCTCAAGAATAGAAGAAGACACTCAACTTGGATTGTAATAATGTTATTTAATTTAAATGTTAAGTTTCAATATTATTTATTTTGGGTATGTTGTAGAAGCAGTGAGTGTTGAATTTAATAACGATGTATATTAATATCAACACTCTATCCTATGGAGGTAGGGCCCACTCCAATAGCACATAGTGTTGTGTAGGTTATGTAGTTTGTATTTCTTGTTGTGTGGTTTCATTCATTTTTTGTAAATATTTGTTTCTACAATGTTTCTTTATGTATTTATGAAGTGGGGTTTATTTTCTCTAAAAAAATATTTTTTACGATGTATTTATGAACCATGGTTTATTTTCTTGTTGAATTTTTATATTTAATTTCCAGAATTTACTTTCTTGTCAATGTGTGGTGTGATTTACCTTACAACACTTTAATTTCCTATCAATGTGTATGTTAGTATATTTATAAACTTAGGAGTTAGTTAAGATCAACTTGGTATAATGTGTCATTAGGTAATTGGTATAATGTGTCATTAGGTAAAAGTGTGTTTCTTTAGTATGCATTAGTATAAATTTGTAGTTAGGTAATCTGATGGTCATAATATGTTTTCAACACAGAGTAATATGAAGGTTCATATTCACCTCAATATTAACATCTACATTGATTTGTGGCTTAACACCTTATTGGTTCATGATCTCTATTTAAAAAGCATTAACGGTCCTTTGGAAATGATCGATTGTGAGAACTTCTCTTGTAAATCTCTCTGTAATATTTTATTTTTCATTAATAGATTTCTCCAAGTTACCATGTTGGTTAGGGCCATGGATATTTCCCTGTAAGGGTTTTACCATGTCGAAAATCAGTGTGTTGTCTTTGATTTGTTTGTGTGAGTGTTTACTGAAGGTGTTCATCCTATGTTGGAATACATGTGTTGTTGAACATGGTATCTGAAGGTGTTCATCCTATGTTGGAATACATGTGTTGTTGAACATGGTATCAAAGCGCATTTGAATACTTTCTCCCATTGTATATCAAAATCGTGAATCCATGTTGCATCATCTATGCTTTCTTCCATTTTTGTAAAATTATGTGATGAGATGTTTGTTCCATTGTATATGGAGTGATCATTTCAGTTAAGAACGTTTTTCATTTCACTCGAAAAGGTTTTCGTTTTCCAAATATACAACCATTTTAGTCAGATCTAGAGGTATAAAGCCCAGATATGCCCTTTTAATTTTTTGCAGAGATAATATTTTATTTTTATTTCTAATTTCTAATTTTATTCTTTTTTTATCTGCGTATGCTCTTTTCCCTGCACCCTTTTTTATCTTGGTAAATTTGAAACAAATCAGAAAGGGTTTTCATGTCTATGTATGATCTTTGTTGTGTAGTCTACGTGATCTTGGTAAATCAAAAATAGAGGGAAAAGTTGCATTTTATAGGTAAGATAACTGAGATATAACCCTTGTTATCGTCATGAAGCGAAATTTTAACAACAACAACAACAACCCCAATCCTCCTTCTAAACAATACAATATGTTTTGCACTAGCTCACTTGGTTAAAAGTTTCTTTATTAAGAAAGAGGTCTTGAGTTCAAGTCTCTTTTTTGTTAATTTTTTTGAAAAAGTTCATGCATCCAATTT
Organism: Picea abies; assembly: GCA_900067695.1. Lineage (NCBI taxonomy): Eukaryota > Viridiplantae > Streptophyta > Pinopsida > Pinales > Pinaceae > Picea > Picea abies. The sequence continues at coordinate 6,717 of CBVK0102839663.1, forward strand.
AAAGTGTATTTCACTTAAATCATAAAAGTGAATTAATATAAGTAGATTTAATATTTTAATTTAACTTATTTATTTTTCATGCAACTTTCATTTATAAAGTAACTTCATTGTAAAAGTGATCTTGTTTATTCTATAAAAGTGGGTCACTTCATAAGCAACTTATTCGTAAAAGTGAGGCTATTAAAAGAAGGTGTATCACTACGTGGAATAACTTCAACTTTCCACATGGCTCTTTGGTTATTATTTATGCAGTTTTTTCAACAGGGAATAACTTTCACATCCTAAGTCCGTTTTCAGTGCCATTTTTTTAAACAACCTATTTTTTTTATATCTTTCCATCCATTTTTGTATAATTTAATATGGAATATCCTAGTGATCTTGTGCTTACCAGAAAAAACTAATTCCAATGGAAATCACATATGGAGGATTTATTAAGAAGCAAATGACTATATCATATTACCTTAGGAAAAGAAGAAGAACTCACCGATGATGAAAAGTATGTTGGATTACTGAGAGGGGAGGTGAATCAGTAATAGAGAAATTTAATCATTTTTCACCATAAAATACAAGTGTTATATCAATGCAGCATTATCATCCAATAGTTGCAGAGAAAATAAACAATGAACAAATGAGAAATCACACACATACACAGTACACCATTGTTTTACATGGAAACCCAAAGTAGGAGAAAACCACAGAATGTTTTTTCTTTACCCAAGTTACAACCATTTCATTCATATATGGAGGTATAAATCCAGAATACACCCTTTTTAAATTTTTGCAGAGATAATATTTTGGTTTTATTTCAATTTTCTATTTTTTATTTCTGGAATGCTACTCTTTTCGATCTACGTATGCTCTTTTCCTTGCACTTTGCGCAATATTGGAAATATAGAAATACTACGAAAAGGGTTTTCCTATCTACGTATGCTCTTTGTCGTGCACTTCGTGTGATCTCGGTATATTATAAATAAAGGGAAAATTTGCATTTTCTAGGTAAGCTAACCAAGATCTAATCCTTGCTTTCATTGAGAAGAATTTTTTTTTCTTGTGTGAAAAGATTTTTTTATGAGCACGCTCTCCAAGGTTGTCTTCCACAACAACAACAACACCCCCAATCCTCTCCAAGGTTGTCTTCCACAACAACAACAACACCCCCAATCCTCCTTCTAAACAATATAATATGTTTTACATTGGTTCACTTGGTTAAAAGTTTCTTTATTAAGTAAGGGGTCTTGAGTTCAAGTCTCTTTTTTGGCAATTTCTTTTTTTAAGTTCATGCATTCATTGTAAAGTGAATTTCACTTAAGTTATAAAAGTGAATCACTATTAAATAACTTTAATATTAAGTTATTTTGCATGAAACTTTAATTTACAAAGTAACTTTATTGTAAAAGTGATTCTCGCTTATTCTATAAAAGTGATTCACTTCACAAGTAGCTTATTTAAAAGTGATATTATAGACACAATTATGAGGAGTATCACTATGTGGACCAACTTTTACTTGCCATGTGGGTCTTTGGTCACTGTTATGCCTTCTTTCAAAAGGGAATAATTTTCACATCCAAAGTCTGTTTTTAGTGTTGTTGTTTTTAAAAAGCCTATATTTTCAAGATATTTCCATCCATACCATCAATTTCATCTTGTTCTACATACTTTGATATGGAATATCCCAGTGATATTTTCTTACTAGTGCCAACTACATCTCATGGAAATCCCATATGGAGGATGTAATAAGAAGTAAACGATCGTACTCGATTACCTTGGGAAAATAAATAGAACCCACTAATGATGAAAAGAAAGTCAAATGGGACAGTAAGGATGATGAAGCACATGGACTAATCAAAATTTCCATCTCTCCTGATTTAAGGTTTCACCTTTAAGGAATTGATGACCTTGATGATGCTTAGACAAAGCTTGAAACTATGTTTAGTAAACACAATATTATTCAATCCCACCAACTGGAGAATCAATTAATGACCTTAATTCCAAATGTTTTTCCTTGCATTGAATATTACTTATCTAAGTTCAAAACACTTTGACTCTTATGTATAGAATGAAAAATAGATCTGTCAGAAGATCGATGCATATACGTCATTATTTCTAATCTTGGTAGTGCAAATTCCGTTTTTGTGTCTACCGTTTGTGCCATGCCACCCGAGAAGCTCTAGGGTGTGCTTATAAAAAAACCTCTCTTGATTTATTTTGTGATGCTCTCATTTGAGATCAAGATAAGCTTCTGCAACTTAGATTGATTATAATTGCAGGTACCTCCAACAAATCCTTTGTAGTCAAACAAAAAGATAAATCCAAGAATCCAAAAAAGAAACATCCTCACCACAACAAGAAGTAAAACAAGGGCCCCAAACCTTATCAGTCACCTAACGCTCCTAATGGTGACAAAGGAGAAAAATCTAAAAGTATAATGACTGGTGACAAACATTGCAACTTTTGTGGGAAATATGGCCATGAGGGGTCCAAATGTTTTAAAAATATGGCAGCTTTAGAAGTAGGGATGAAGAAGCACAACATCAATATTGATTCTATTTATTCTTCTTCTTCTCATGGGCATTCACTTTCTGCTTTTGTTTTTTCCTTCAATGCAACTTCTACTTCTTCATCTGATGAGTGGATTGTTGATTATGAATAATCTTATCATATGGCTAAGAATAAAGCTATATTTTCTTCTCTAAATGAATGTAACACAAAGAAAATATTTGTTGGTGATGATAGATCTCTTAGTGTTGTAGGGTTTGGAACAATTCAGGTAGATAAGAGTCATTTCAATTATGTGTTATGTGTTCCAAGTACTTCTTGCAATATTTTATCAGTATATCAAATCACTCATTTAGGTGAAAGTAGAACAGTAGAGTTTTCACCTCACCAAGTTGTAATCAAGGATATAAAAGATCCTAGTCATGTTCTTGCAACAATGTATAAATAATCGTTGATGATATTAACAGATTGTACAAGTTTGACAACTTTGGGTCATCCTCTTCTCCATCAATTTTTGTTTCTCATAGTGATGATTTGATAAAACTTTTGCATTATCAGTTTGGTCACTTGAATCAATAAATGGTGACTGGTCTTCCTCTTGTTTCTTGCAGTGATGGTGTTTGTGTTGGTTGTCTTCTAGGAAAAATAATTGGGACAATTTTGACAAACATGCCTTCTGGCATGCCTCAAACCCTTTGCATATTGTTCACATTGACTTGTGTGGTACACTTTCTTCTCCTCCTTTTTCTGGGTGTAATTATTTATTAAGTTTCATTGATAAATTTTCCATACACATTTGGGTTTACTTCTTAAAACTTAAGAGTGATTTTTTTGACAAGTTATTGGCCTACAAGGTCATTGTACAAAATCAATATGGACATCAAATTCAAAGGTTAAGAATAGATAATGGAGGAGAATATGTGAATAATCAATTTACAAGTTATTGCACTACACAAGGAATCCAAATGCAACACATTGTTCCATATACACCACATGAAAATGGTGTTACTAAAAGAAAGAACCGCACATTAAAAGAAATGACTAACTGTATGATCCAATCTAAGGGATTAAGTCTAAAGTATTCGGTGAACGCCATTAAATATGCAAATTAAATAGTAAATCGCATCCCCATTAAGGATTTATAAAATATAACTCCGAAAGAATCATGGAATCAAATGAATCCATATGTAAGTCACTTCCATGTATTTGCAATGTAGCATGGGATCACATTCCTAATTAGAAAAGGAAAGATTTATAGCCTAAAAGTGAGAAGTGTATTTTTGTTGGTTATTTTGAAGATGTCAAAGGTTACAAAATTATTCAACCTCATTGTAATGAAATTCTTATTAGAAGAGATGTTAAATTTGATGAAAATATCTTGGTCTGCGAGCCTAATTTGACATTTGTTTCTTCTTCAACCTACGATCCATCTTCGATATTTGTGCCTTGTTCTATTCCTATTATGGTTTCTTATTCTTCATATGGTGATAGTGAGAATGAAGATAGACTAATATCTACTCATACTCCTGTAAATGAGTCCATTAACCCTAAACCCGCGCTAGCACCACCACTTCCTAGATGGGTTTGTTCAACACAAGAAGCAACTAGTGATCTTGCTAGTGATCGTTCAGATCAACATCATACATGTTGAAACTTCCAATGAGCCTATTTTTCGTTTTGATCTAGTTTCAAAGACTCATTATAAAGAGACATTTGTCGAAGCTTCAGGATATCCAAATTTGGATACAATAATGAATGAAGAGTATTGTTCTTTAATGGAAAATGATACTTAGGATCTGGTACCTCTTCCAAAAGGATGAAAACTTGTCATATGTAAATGGTTCTACAAAAATAAGTATGCATCAGATGCATGTGTTGAAAGACACAAGGCGCAGTTAGTTTCTAAAGGATTTTCTCAACTTGAAGGAATTGACTATAATGAAACCTTTTCCAGTGTATCCAAAATGAATTCCATCTGCTTTGTTCTATCCCTTGTAGCCTCACATAAATGGGAGGTCCATCATATGGATGTCAAATCCTCCTTCTTGCATTGGGATTTGTGAAAATAAATATACATGGAACAACCTCCTAGCTATGTCCATAATGACTCTATGTAAGGTACCTTATGTAATGTAATATGCATAAACAAAAATATTCAGTAGATAACAATGGAGCAAGAAAACATTGAGAGGAGAAACACCAACATGCAATTTTTTTTTTTTGTTAAAGGTGTGTGCGTGCGTGTAAGGAGGAAATAGACAACTTGACTCTACTTCACCGCCCGACGACTAACAAGACGCAAGCAAGACGAACACCACAAGACGACATACGACATACAACAGTAACTCCAAGCAATAAACGTCTCTAGACATAAGGCGCACAACAGGTAACCACAAGCATTTGCCGACACACTGGGTTATGCACAGTACGAACATAGAGGGAAGAATCCATGGTAGTAGATTTTACTATTTCTGCACAAGAAAGCAGGGCGTTTAATATTAGTCCTCTGCTCTGGAGAGAGAGAATGTCAGATAGGCTCCTGGCCGAC
>CBVK0102839680.1:0-12098 GCA_900067695.1 Picea abies
GTTCCAATCGATCATGTGAGTAGGATCATGAACATAATTCTTTAACAAAGAAACATGAAATACATTATGAATTTTCATATTTGCAGGAAGTGCAAGTTGATATGCCATGGGTCCAATTCGAGCTAAGATCTCGAAAGGGCCACAAAACCTGGTTGCCAAATTGGAACATTTTCCTATATTTAATGAACTACTTCTTTCTTTGACTTTTAAATACACGTGGTCTCCAACTTGAAATTCCTGGTGTCTTCTTTTCAGGTCCGTGTAACTTTTTCGTCTGTCATGTGCATCTTTTAAATTTTGTTGTGCTTTTCTTACCGTATTCTCCATTTCCTAGAGCATTTTTGGTCCCACCATGAGTCTGTCAACTGGGTTATCCCAACTAATCATTTTTGGTCCCACCATGAGTCTGTCAACTGGGTTATCCCAACTAATCGGAGTTGTACACTTTTTGTCGTACAATACTTTGAAGGGGCTCATCTTAGCCAATGTTTGGTAACCATTGTTGTATGCAAATTCCACCAAGTGTAGGTAGTCTTCCCCCTTACTTGGTTTCATCCTTACATACATTCATAACATACTTCCACTATTTGGTTCGTTCGTTCAGTATACCCATGTGTTTGTGGATTGTATCTTGTTCTGAAATTCAAGTTAGTATTTAACCCTGCAAACAATTCTTTCCAAAACATAGATGTAAATTTTATGTCTCTATCCGAAATAACCATTTTAGGAATACCATGGAGTCTAAAAATGTCCTTCATGAATATTTCAACAATTTTAATATCTTTATAAGTATATTTTACAGGAATAAAATGTGAAGACTTGTTAAGCTTAACAATTACTACCATCATTGAATCATTCTGTTTTTGAGTTCTAGGAATGCCTGTGATAAAATCCAGTGATATAGTCTCCCATTTCCATTCTGGTACAGGTAGAGGATGCAACAGGCTGGCTAGGTGCTTAGTATTGTTACCATTTTTTGGTATCTCAAATGACCAGAATATGGTTTCTTGTGTACTTTGTCCAAAATTGTTATCTTTAATTCAGCAAAATCTAGTATGTATAACCTGTTTCTAAATCTTCGTAGACCATTTCTGTCCAAACTCAGATCTTTTATGTATAAAGTTTCAGCATTATTTTATAAATACGTTATTGTTTTCATGTATTTTTCATCAGTATTACTTGCAGCCTTTATCCTTTGCTTGATGTCTCTTTATGCCCTGCTAATGTTTAACTCAAACAACCCATGAATTCTTCTACTGAAAGCATCTGCCACTTTGTTTTCCTTACCCTTGATGTGTCTTACCTTGAAATCGAATTCTCTCAAGAAGGCCAACCATCTTGCTTGTCCTGCATTAAGGTCTAGTTGACTAAAAAAAAATTTCACACCACTTTTATCAGTTAGCAACAGAAATTTTATGCCCATTATATAGTATCGCCACATTTTAAATGCATGGATGACAACTGCTAACTCCAAGTCATGAGTGACATAGTTTCGTTTGTGTTGTTTTAGTTTTTTGGATTCATAACAAATAACGTGCCCTTCTTGAGTTAGTACACCTCCCAAACCTTCTTTGATCACATCTACGTAGACTATGAATTCTTTATTTGGGTCTACCACTCTTAAAATTGGCGTGGTTGTTAACAGTTCTGTTAACTTATTAAAACTGTCCTAACATTTTCGTGATCAATTAAATTTGGTTCCCTTTTTCTGTAGGGATGTTATAGGGTATGCAATCTTAGGGAATCCCTCCATAAATCTGCGGTAGTACCCGGTGATTACCATGAATAACCGGATGTCCACTACATCCTTAGGGATAGGACATTCCATGATGGATCTTATCTTCTCTTGGTTGACTACAATACCTTCTTCAAATATTACATGTCCTAGGTACTGTATTTTCTTTTGATAAAAGTCACATTTGTCAATTTTTTCATAGAGTTTGTGTTTTCTTAAAGTTTTCAATAATATCCTTAGATGTTCTTCATGTTCTTCTTATGTTTTCGAATACACTAGGATACCATCAATAAATACCAAAACAAACTTATCCAAGTACTGACTAAAAATGCTATTCGTTAAACACATAAAATTTGTTGGTGCGTTAGTGAGACCAAATTGTATAACAACAAATTCATAATGTGTGTATCTTGTCCTGAATGTTGTTTTACTCATGTCTTCATCCTTTATTCTGACCTGGTGATAACCAAATCTTAGATCCAACTTATAAAAAATATTTTCCCCTCCCACTTGATCAAACAAATCATTGATTCTAGGTAGGGTGTATTTGTTCTTAACAGTCATTTTGTTTAACTGTCTGTAATCAATGGATAATCTTAGACTTTTGTTTTTATTTTTAACAAAAAGGACTGGTGCTACCCATGGCGAGACACTTGTTTTGATGTATTCCTTGTCTAACAGTTCTTGTAGATGAATCTTTAACTTTGTTAATTCGGGTAAACTCATCCTGTAGGGTGCCTTATATATAGGGGTTGAACCAGGAAGGAGATCGACAGAGAAGTCTATCTCTCTTCTTGGGGGCAGTTCAGCTATTTCGTCTACGAACAAGTCTCTAAATTCATGTAAGACAGAAAAATATTCTAGGCTAAGTTTGTTTTCTTTTTCCAATAGATTTGTCACTTGGATAGCATAAATATTACAACCTTTACTCATGCCCTTCTTAAATTGCATTGTTGAAATATGCGTAACTGAGACTAGCTTTTGTATACTTTGTACTGTCCTGATAGTGTTGTTTTCATATTTGTAAGTGAGTGATTTTTCATAACAATCCAAAACTACTTTATGCCTCTCTAACCAATCCATTCCAATCATTATATCATAAGACCCTAACGGTAGAATATTCATATTTATCTTTGTGTTTTGACCACCTAAATTGAACTCGCGGTGAGAAATGAAATCGATTACTTTTATTTTTGTTCCTGTTGCTAGTTTTACTAGCCAAGACTTTGTATGGATTACTTTCTTAAGTTTATTTGAATCCACTACAGCAGGAGAAACATAACTCAAGGTAGATCCTAGATCAATTAAAACAGAAACATGATTATTGTTAACTTTACCTCAACTTCCACTACAGTGGACTAGTGATTAGCTTGTCAGCCATACACTGTTGCATTTCTTCTATGTACGCTTTCACCCACATCTCCCACTATAGATGCTTCTTGCAGGTTGTGAACCGTAGTCCTTGCTGCAGAAGTTAAACATAGACAGTTCCTCCTTAAGTGAGGTTCTTCACATTCCCATCATTTTAACCATTCTCTGGGGCTGTCCCCAAAATTCCTTGTTCCCAGATTGACTGGTTTACTTCCCCCCTTGGGTGTTCTGGTTATTGGAGTAAAAATATTTCCTTGGAAAACTCTTTGTTGCATTTCGGAAATGGGTTGGTTGATATCCCTTCTTCCACTGGTTCATTCTGTCTTGTTTCTTGTATGTCCAAGCCTTGGGAAATTCAGACCGTTGTTTGTATTGATCATAACACATTCAGGCCTTCCGCAAAACATTTCTCAAGGACTTGGGGTTTTCAAATTCAATTATGTCCTTATAGGACTGTGGTAAACAACTTAGGAACGACTGGATTTTTATTGTGTCTTCCCGGATATAAGGCACAAACCTTAATAATTCCAGAAATTTGTTTATCAGGTCATCCATAGTCATTTAACTGAGTCATAGCTCATAAAAATATTTGGTCTTTCTTTCATAATAACTTTCAGATAAATATTGTTTCTTAAAGTATTTCTTGAAATCCGACCACTCCATCTATTTCTTCTTTAGGCCCTTGGACAACTTCAGGTCCTGCCACCATATGCTTTATTTTCCTTTTAGGTTATAGAGGGCCATTCTGACCTTCATGTTGCTGGAATAATCGTAGATCTCGAAATACTTTTTGATGTCTAGTAACCATGCTTCATCCTCCTCCCTTATCCTGGATTCACCGTCAAAGGTGGATGGTTTGATTTTCTTAAACTCTCCTTCCAGGTGGTCCACCTATTTCCTCTTTCTTCCTGTGGTTGTTTTATCTTCTAGGTGGTCCACCTATTTCCTCTTTCTTCCTGTGGTTGTTTTATCTTCTATTGATGGTGTTCCTTCGAAGGAGCTATCCCCTTTTTCTGTTTCAAGACCAGAATTTTTTGAGGCTCTTTTTCTAACCTCTTCTTCCTCATTATTTTCTTTTGGGCTCTTCTTTGTCACTATCCTACGCAATATCACTTAATTTATTTCTTGTTGTTCTTGTTATTCCTTTTTCAATTTCTCATTGTTTACTTTGAAAACTTGCAGCTCCACAATAAGATTTCTCATGGTTTCCAGAACCTGGGTGGCAGAACTTCCTTCACTGTTCTGTCCAGGTTATATAGTAGGTCCTTGCTCAGGATTCTCCTCGAGTCTGATATCTACTTCATTCTGTGCTGCCATTATCACAACAAAAATAATTTGTTTTTGTTTGTAACAATAAGCGTTTTGTTAGTTTTTCATCAAACCAAAAAATATCTACTAAACAAACATTTTTGGCCCTGTTTAAGGTCCAAGTGTTGTAACCGTTGCCTCTGATACCATATCTAATGTTCCCAATATTTACCAAATAAAAAAAAAAAATCTTAGGGAAATTAAATCTCTTTCTCTTTGAACAACTTATCTTGAAAGACATACTATTATTATAAGTAGGTAGTTGTCATCACTATTAACTTTCTCAAGGTTTATGTTTTCAAGTTATTGATACAATTAACTGCCATTATAACAGATTTTATCTTTGAGTTATTTCCTACTGCATAGTAATCATATACATAAAGGTCAAGGGTGGCTTCGTTATACCCCAACCTCTCAGTTTACTAATGTTATACTATCTCCATATATAAATATTGAAATTTATATATATTAAATCCCACTAGCATTATAATCCTTTCCATATACATATATATATATATGTATATATGTATTAACATTTATAATAAATAGTACCCTTACCATTATACCCATTTCTATTCATAAACGTTAATGTTGGATTACAAAGGAAAACCCCACTCGAATTACATAAAATCCTTATGCATAGACATTGCTCATATCATATAGGGTCTACACGAATTTGAGTTTTAAAGAATAGATTACATACTTAAAATAAAGGTTCATTGCATCTATCGTAGACTTAAAATAAGCTGGCTTTATGCTAACTACTTAATTAAATACATAGGCCCTTTCCCCAAATGTGTAGGTTATATGGTACTCGCAGGCCCCCTCTTGAACATTGTTCAAATATTCAACACCTAACGAACTCTAGCTCTTATCTGGATATGCCCTTCCTTTAAATAAAAATGGTTGTGACCACTCACCTAATCAAAAGGTGTTTCATGATTTCTCATATTGAGTCCTTGCATGTGAGTCACCCTAATTCTCCTGACCTCTGAAATCCCAAAAGGGGCCTAACACTTTCTAGCTCCATTCCTTAACTTCCATCAATATGACCTCCAACCAAACCTTGGGCCTTACCTCCGAGCACGTCAGGATTTAGCATATCGGTAAATCTTGATGTGATTCTCCTCCACTCTCCCGAGGTCCGAACTCCCAATTTCAAACACCTCAGATCAACGGTCCTGATTTCCCCATGATCCAATGATCCAGATCCTTCTCTTGTGAATCGAGACTTCACATATTAGGACCTTGGAATAACTCCCTCCTTTGAACCTCTAATTCTCAATATCCTGATATTTCAGAGTGCCAAATCAACGACTCATACTCTTTCATATCTAACAACTACTATCTCTCCTCAGCTTACAGATGTTGAAAGACTCTTTCCCTTAACCTCCTTGTAACTCCACTGGATCTAACGGTTCATATCTCTCCTCAATTCAACGACTCAGATCAAATCATGAACTTGGGTTTTGCGAGTTCCTAGAACTCTTACCTCTGGCTTCCCAAGTTGCGAACTCCCAATAAGTCTAGATTTATGGTCCACAATCTTCCTTCGATTGACGGCTCAGATGAAATCAAGAACTTGGGTTTTACGAGTACCCAGAACTCTTACCTCTAGTTTACCGAGTTGCAAAATCTTGATAAGCCTATATATACAGTCCACAATCTTCCTTCAATCAACAGCTCAGATCAAATGACAAACTTAGGTTTCACGAGTTCCTAGAACCCTTGCCTTTGGCTTCCTGAGTTGCGAACTCCCGATAAGCCTAGATCTACGGTCCATTATCTTCCTTTAAATGACGGCTACCATCAAGTCATAAACTCAGACCTCGTGAGTTATCATTATCTAGACTATGATCCGATGGTCTAGATTTCTCCCTGCAACCGATCTGACAGTTGTTTTCGCTCCTCCTCCTGAACTTAAACTTTCTTCCGACTTGGAAATTTCTAAGTTTTCAAAGGTTTCTCCCTTTGATCTTTCTCCTGCAAGCCAACTACTCTGGATCTCTCTTACTTCTAGGAACACAATCCCTTCTGATCTTTCTTCAATGGAATTTGACCTCGCCCTGGTGCATAGTTTCCCCTTGTGTGCCGAATTGCACTATTATCCTAAACTTTATGAACTTGAAAACTAGTTCTCTCTATGCACACTCATTGTGCTTTGACTAACCTTCATATGGTTTTCTTTCAACACTTCAACTGAGTGTTGGCTTGATGCACTCCTTGCACAGGTCTTCCTCCAGAGTATTCAATAACTCTGTTTCTATTCCCTTGTTCCTCGAAGGGATATATGTTCCCTCTTGGAAACTTCTGCTCATGCACTCCTTGTTAAGATGACATAGTATTCAGCAACTCTGTGAGTGTCTTTACCTCAAAACTTCTCTTATCTCTGAACTCAAAATAGAGTTCTTGTGTGCTCTCCTTGCATAGCCTAAAGAACCTAGAACGGTTCCAGCAAACTCATAGATAGATAAATTCTATCTAACCCTACAGATGAAATCTAGCATACATCTACAACATCACTTACACACAGATAATCAATTAAAATGCATAAACACACAAACAACTCATAGGAAGGAAAAATGTTTTGTATTAATCTTAGAATGTTTGTACAATATTTACAAAAACTGGGCTACTACAGAGTTTCAACTCTCCTCCTAATAGTTTCAACTCTCTGTGTTAGACTCTTCCATTTTGGCATAGCATACAGAGGTATTCCCTATAGATTTACACTTAAGAATATTCATCCTATAGAAAATTGTAATAAATTTTAAGCATGTTTAAACTTAAATCTACATTCATACATATGCCAAATCTTCCTAATATCAACCACAGATTGATCTGATATTTATTTCCTATTGCGGTTTAGAGAATACATCGCTTGAATAAGAAATTTCACACATTCATCAACAATTATCACACACAGTAGCTTTCTCAATTACATTCACTGAACAAATTCAAACTGTAACAACTTATTCTACAATTCATTTCATTCTACCATCTATTAACCCATAAAACAATTCAACAAGGAATATGTAAATGTACATATTTGAACAAAGTGTTGGGACAACAAATTGAACAGCCAAGTTCCACCTGACCATAGAGCGGAGGATCTAATCTACTTACTTCATTCACCCCCTAGCCTGACCATGAATCCATGAGGAAGAACCTCGAAGCTCCTCTTTCCCTATAGTCATCTTTCAGATCTGAAATTGTCCTTGCCATAGACTCAGAAATAGTTCTCATAAAAAAAAGTGATGTCCTCTTTTAGATCGAAAATTCTCCTAGCCTCACACTCAGAAATCATGCTCATAACAACAAGTGATGTCCTTTTTCAGATCGGGAACTTCTCCTTGCCTCACACTCAAAAGTAGTTCTCATAACATCAAAAGTTGTCCTTTTCCCTTGCATACTAGGCAACGCCCTACCTCCTCCCATATGCTATATATGAAAAAGCATCTTGTGCCTAGGTCTTTTCCCCTTGGGAATTTTCATAGCTTTACAAAATCTTGTGCCTAGGTCTTTTCCCCTTGGGAATTTTCATAGCTTTACAAATCCTTGATTTTCAGGGCCTGCCAATGGCCAAATTCTTGATTTTCCACTTGTAAAATTCATCCCTGAGGTAGTTCAAATTTGTTCCCATCTCATGGAGTCATGGTCAGCTGATTTCAACATGCCTGTTCCATTTGTCTCTCAACAATAAATATAAAAAATATTTGTTTCTTACAAGTGTCATAGTCAAAGAGTTGGTTGAGAAAATCAAATCTTTTCCCAATAGTCACAATAATAAATTACAATTAACTAAATTCTAAATTCGTAAAAATTTACATAAAAAAAAAATTGTTAGGTGCATTGATACTTCTTACTTAATCGTCTTAACCAATAATCATTGATAACAAGTTGATAGCCTTATTGTGAGGTCATACTTAATACATTAACTCAGTACATGCCACAATAGTCGTCTCAATAGGATAGAGATTTATCTACCCCTGAGAGTATTTTGATTTGGTTAATTCGTCACAACTATAGGGAAAACTACCCCAAACTGGATTCTACTTTTAAAAAAAACTAAAAGTCTTCAACTTCATATCTAATGAAGGAGTACCAAACAATATTCCCTTACAAATGTACTCTTTATTATCTATAGTTTTAAACCTATATATTGATACTCGTTTGTAAAAGATGATGGACATATGATCCTTACCACAATCCTATATAGGTATATGCATATAAATAACCAACGTTTATAGTCAGGCAAGTTAGCATATTTTCATGAATCAAATATTTATGCTAGTTTATGTTTTCTCCATAGTTTTTAACGTTACCCAAATGGGAACTATATAAATATGATTTAACAGTCATGCTCTTACCAAAATGTGCACTTTAACTATTACATGAAAGGTCAATCTTGGTAGTTTATCTTTTGTTAAGACCTTAATATGGTAGTTGGAGGGAAACTAGCATACCCCATTTGTAAATATCAGGCTTTGATCCATACAATACATAACCCTGAGGGTTGAGATTCCATTGGGATGACAAGTCATAACTCTAGACTTGGCAACCTATTGAATCTGACCTCAATCCTTCTGTCCATCACTATCTATGTCGGCATAATGACAGGTATTTTCAGTGACCGTCATAAAGGTTTGGTTAAAATGGTAATCTAGACTGGCCCATAAATGTTATAACACCTTTCTTCTTGAAAATTATTAGGGTTTTGAAAAGTAATGATCCTAGGTTGTCATGACCAATGTGGAGGTGCCAACCATGTTTAACCACATGGCAGTGTTCCCATGCATCCCTTCCCCATTACTCTATGATGTGAGAGGTTTTTGGTAACTAAGTCTCACTTTCTTTTGGTTCTTACACAATTTTGTAATACTGCCTGGTCTCAATATCCGCAACATTTCTCTGTGTGAAAAGAAAATGATGTGGAAAGGTGACCAGAAGGTTTCTATTCTGTGTAATGTAGAAGGACAGGTGCACAGCCATCTATTTTCCTCCTTTACTAGGTAATTTCTCATCTACTCACGATTATTTTGTCCTGTATAATACGTAGTTTGAAGGGTCAATCATTAATGAGAGTCTCTGTAAATATTGGTTGAGTTTCTTAGATATGTTCTATCCCCATTCTGTGTATTGTATAACTATAACCCATCTCGTGGAAGTCATGATATTAGCTTACCCTACAAATGAAACCACCCCCCACTCATGCAAATCGTTGAGGCTCTGTATGAAGTTTACCCAGTCAGCACAATAAAAAAAGCAGGGTTAGTCTTGTCGCATTACTAGGTTCCTTTTTCTTTTATTGTCAGAAGAAACCATCCTCAACTATCTTCTTAAAGCTTAATATGGTAAGTTTATGTTGTTGTCATTCATGGTATGTCGAATGCTGAAACCCCTTGGGTGAAATCTACTCAGAACTTCCATAGTACTCCTAACGTTTCATAGAAGTAGTGTCCCATGTAAGTGGTAGTGTATTATTATTTTATGTGGGTTCTATCGAATTTATACATTGCAAAAACCATGAGGGTTTTTATTGGTACAACCAGGACCTCGACTTTTCACTCATACTTGAGTTTCCTTTCTTTTCTTTTTTTTTTTTCTTTTTTTTTTCATTTGGGTTCACAACCTTCCTCTCACATAAGGATCCTACTAAGTTAAATATCCTTGTAGATATAGATTACAAACTTTCTCTTCCTATTTTGATTAATTCACGAGATTCCAAACCCTCGATTCTGGAAGAGGTTACACATCTGACTCACTGTGAAAATATTACATCTGCGAATGAGTTGTTATAATAAATTCAATGATGTAAATGCAATGAGGTTTTCGTTGCCGCTATGTAGATTTAATAACTATATCAAGTTACCTTGTTTGAAATTGAACGAAGAAAGTTACTGTCTTAAAACTTTCACTGTGGGAAATTACTCTAGAATTTAAACAATTTAAAGGTAAGCATAGAGGACAAGTTGGTTTATAAGTCCATAATTATGTTCTTGACCATGTTTTTTTTATCATCAATTGTAAATTTTTAATAAATGCGAGAACAATAACTCACAACCTTACCGACGGTCTGTATTGGGAAATTATGTGGGATAATTTTATACTGTGCAGACTTTTCAGTTATGGTTATGCATTGTAGCTTACATATTTAATAATGTTCCATCTATTTGTTAGCTTTTGAGCCATTGATTTAATAGTTTGGCTCTAACTTGATTCAAGTAATTACTTGTAATTTTCTATGTTCGAAGTAAAACTTGATTGTCACATCCCTTTAGCGTAAAACATATAAAATGTAATATGAATAGGGAGTTATATGCCTCTGTGTGACATATATGATCTGTATGAATTGGTTATATTATCAAAGTATTAATGTTTTGGAATTGTTTTCCTTTCTTATCTACAATTCCCGAATTAATACTTTTGGTTACCAAACTAATGATGGGACCCTTGTTCACTTTGCGAGTGTACCCATTAGACCTTTTTGGTTGCACTCCTCCCCTCAGACCTGTGGTCAGTTTGCTCAGTGAAGTTGATGGGAAGCACTTGTGCCCAAAGTCTCAAGCTAAGTATTGTTGTTGTAATTGAAATTTTATTCTGGCATTAATTAACCCTTAACACTAATTTATTAATTCTCAATTCTTTCCTTCTTACAGGACTTACTCACTCTACTCAACTAGATCCATGAGCTCACCACGCTTGAAAGGTACTTGAGTTCTGACTCTTGATGTTTAAGTCTCAGTTTCCAAGTTCTTTTCATAGCAGTACAAAGTGTCATTTTAGGGTACTATTATTATGATAGCTTTTGTTTCAGGGTTCCCTAGATAACCTGGTTAATTTTATCTTAAATCCTTCCTGGAATAAACAGATCCAACAATAATGTTTATGATTCCAAGCATTAATTATACATCATTTAACTTGACTGCACATTCTATGTATGCATATATTTACATAACTCAACTTATTTCTAGTCCACATACACAGTAGCTTGCTTGCTTTACTAAAATAATAAAATCAAACTGTACATACTAATCCCACAATTCATTTTATTCTACCAGCTAAAAAAATAAACAATTCAACAAAACAATAAGTAGAGGTACATATTTGAACAAAGTGTTGTGACAACAAATGGAAGAACAAATTTTCGCCCAACCATAGAATAGAACAACCAATTTACTTTATTCATTCACCCCCTAGCCTGACCATGAATCCATGAGGGAAAACCCTAAAAGTCATTTTCCACTATAGTCCTCTTTCAGATCGAAAATTCTCCTTGCCTCACACTCAGAAAACAGTGCTCATAACAACAAGTGATATTATTTTCCCCCAGCATACTAGACAATGTCCTACATCCTCCCATATCTTATATATGCAAAAGCATCTTGTGCCTAGGTATTTTCCCCTTGGGAATTTTTGCAGCTTTAAAAATCCCCGATTTTCAGGGGCTTCCAATGGCCCAATTCCTTATTTTCCACTTGTAAAATTCATCCCTAAGGTAGTTCAAGCCTATTCCCCACTCATGGAGTCATGGTCAACGGATTTCAACCTGGTTGTTCCATTTGTCTCTCAGCAATAAATATAAAAAATATTTTCTTCTTACAAGTTTCATAGTCAAAGAGTTGGTTGGGAAAATCAAATCTTTTCCCAACAGTCACAATAATAAATTACAATTAACTAAATT
>CBVK0102839725.1:0-25677 GCA_900067695.1 Picea abies
AACTAAATTAAAAAGGAATGAGGTAAATCAATTTAAGAATTAAGAAAAATAAAATAAATCTAAAGATTTGATTTAATACACATGTGTGCAAGAAAATACCAAACTGGAATTTTAAAATAAGAAAGGAATAAAGCATGACAGAGTAGACGTACACATAGAATGGTATCTAGAGTCTAGCTACCACTCGTCTAACTAGAAGAACACTCCTATTTTAACTCTAACTTAGATTTAGTAAGGAGTCAGTGATTAAATGAGAATCTGGGGAATAAAGAGACAAGTAGGAGCAATTTAAGGAGCACATTTGGGAAATGTGAGGGAAATTGACTTTTAATTAAAATAAAATATATAATTACTTGTGCAACTTGGGGACAAGGTGACAAGTGTAAGGGGGAATAATCCTAATTTATTTAAAAGAAAATTGATTGTGCATGTGGGGAGGTGTCAGTAAGGATTTTTTTATAAATAAAATGGTCTAGATGGGGAAAGGATCAGACTGTTTATGGGTAAAGTTATGCTGCCAAAATCATTTTGACTGGTGTTACTTGTGAGAGTTGGGATACCAAGCTTGAGACAGAGTTGTGGCTTTACCTTACGAGGCAAGCTTGGAGCTAGAATGTTTCTGGTTTTGTGTGTGTGGCCCCTTTGTGGCTCAAGGGGCTAAGGGGGAAGAAGGGTACCCCTAACATTGGCTGGGAGGTACCAATGAAGTCTCCACGATTAGCAAGCGAGAGATAGGAATGGGCGCCTTTGCTGAAGAACATCTTCGACTTCGTTGTCTTCGGTTACAATATTCTTAATTGAGTTTTGAAATTGTATTAAGTTAAATTTGTATATATATAGTTAAGAAATTGCCCAAACTGTGTAGTAAATCTGATATCGAATTATCAAGGTTCTTGATGGATTGTGTAATCAAACAAAAGATCAATGGTTGCTAGTTGGTGTGTATATATATATATAGAACACATATTCTTCTTGGCCACTGTCTTTGGCCACATATCATTTTAAATTATAATTTCGTGATCAACCAACCATCAAAGAAATTGGTAGTTCTTTGTAAATTACCGTGTAATACTTATTTATTTTGAATTGGAATTTATTGTGGTTCAGAATTTAGATTTGGCTACGAATTAAATCTGTGTAGTTTTGCCACATAAATATACAAAACATGAATTTACATTCATTGTGATCATTGCCTTAATTCCAGATCCGAATTTAGGAAGATTATGGAAATACGTCAACCTTCTGAAATTCCAAATTGAGAAATTTGTGAGGGCCTTGTAAGGATTATTGCATGTACAAGAAAACTCCGATTTGTCTAATCGTTGCAATTTAAACTACTTGTTGGGATATACTGTAATGATATCTACTTATTTTGTAATCCCTAAATTATTTTGTGACCAACATTGCCAACGCTGGAATTGATGTCCATTGGGTATGTTGTAGAATTTGCATTTTAGATTTGTTGATATCTTTAAAAATTATTGTTCCTGATACAAGAATTTTGTGGTTTTATTTCATTTGATTCAATGCATTTTTAATTCTTGGGTCTTTGTTTTTAGCCTTGATCATCTTGAACGATCTCCTCTTGTGCCTTGAACCTCTGCCATTATTAGTTTCAATTCATATCATTTTCAAAATCTTATTTTGCTGCCTGTAATTTTTATTTCAATTTTATCAGAAATTAGTTATGTATCAACGGTCAGAACATGGGCCAGATCAAGGGCCAGATTAGGTGTCAAATCCAGGACCGGATTGAGTGTCGGATTAGGCTATGCACCGATTTAATGACTAGATTGAGGCTATTTTCCTTCTTCATTTCATTGGGTCGAATTGGTGACTGTGTAGTTTTATTTCTTGACGCTTGTTTTCATTGGGTCGAATTGGTGACTGTGTAGTTTTATTTCTTGACGCTTGTTCTTGATTTTTGATTGGCATTTGAGAAAAGAAAAATCGTGTACAATTCTAAATATAATTTCTGATTTCAATAGAAAAACGATAGGAGGATTTACTTATTAAATGCAAGTCCCTGAGTTAATGTTGGGCGGATTCCTTGTGTTTTGTATAAATCTGAATCCGAGTTGAATTCCATGCTTTAATTTTTCTGCAATTTGGAATTTTGTAACTCTATGTGACTGCTACCCCATCTTTTGAATAACCCAAAAAATTACCTTTGAGTGTTTGATTCCTCTTTCAATGTCTTAAATTTTATAGATTCAAATTGGGTGTTCTATTGGTTCACTGTAGAAGCTTCTGAATTTTTTTCTTTAGTTATTGCTGTCAAGGATTGCAACTCTGTAATTGTGGTTTTTCCTTTGTTGTCTTTTAGAAAGCAATCTCATAATTTAATTGAGCGATTGTTGTTCTGTTTGTTTTATAGTATGAATTTTACATTTGATAGTATTGTAATTCATGGAATAAATTTTGGGTTTACAACCGTAATTGACTTCCTATGTGTTGGTGTTAATTTATCGTCCCTTCCTCTAAGGCTATACAATTAATAAAATCATTTTGTTGCACTTGAAATTAATTTAAATTATCAAAATTTAAGTGTTGGATTGAGGGCCATATTAAGGTCTGGATTGAATATTGAATTGTTATGCACACCAGATTAGGGGTTGGAATAAATTCCGGAACTCCTTCTTTTGTTTCTTTATTTGGAGATGTAATTTAGCATCTAAATATATATTAACTGTTAAACATAAGATTCGTCTTCTCTAAACTCCATAAATGAATTTTTAAGAAAGCAATTGCATTCTTCTATGGTTGAAATAAGATTTGATCTTCCTTAATACCTTGAATGGAATGGTAAGTTGACTTCGAGTTCTTACATTGTTGTTGGGTTTTTCTTTAGTTATTTTAATTGTATTTATAAGTCAACATTGAGTTCTCTATTTTATTGTTTAAATAAATCTTGATCTTCCTTAATTATCATTATATATGGATATGCAAGATATCTTATGATTTATCTTAACTGATTCTTAATTATGGGTTTGAACTTCTTATAGTTTCTTTGCAATGGAATGTAAGGTAGTCTTGGAATATTTCCATAGTGCTTGTTATGATTGATCCTCTTATTTCTTTAAAAATGGATATGCAAGCAGTTGAGTTCTTTTTTTTTTTCCAAATGGAAAATTTCTCAATTATATATTAATATAATTTGTTTTCAGATCAGAAAATTACAAAACTTTGCTATGAGATATCTTTTGAAAGTATAAAGTGAGTGAAAGAAAATACTTTCATCAATTTAAGTCTTTCAACTAGCAAGAACAAAAACTACTCTATCGTAGTGCGAAGAGCTGCTAGAAAATCAATGGGAAGGCAAAACAGAGCTGAAATTTGCAAGAAGTAAATAATTTTCTATGACAGAAGTTGAACTTCCAGATTTCATAAATAGTAAGCCCACTGAAGAAGAGTGTCAAAAACAAAAATTAAAAGATAGTTAAAAAATGGGAGGGTCCCTCATGGCCATCTATCCATAAGTTGTAGGTGAGGATTCCCAATTTTTTATTGAGTGTTGTCTTTGAAATTTGATCTGCAACTTTGTTATGCTCTCGGTAAATGTGGGTGTAAATGAGCTTTTTGAAAGAGGACTGTATCAATCTAGTTCTGTCCTTCCAAGACAAGAGTGACATTGCTTGGAGATCTCCCCTATTTTTCAACCAATCGATGATTATTCTGGAGTCTCCAAGGATCTGTAGATCATCAATGTGAAGTCTGGAAGCCAGGAATAAAGTGGCCCAGGCACCCAATAGTTCTACCATGGTATTGGTGCCTGGGCCATAGTTGAAAGTCCAATTGTAAAAAGTATTTTGAGTGGTTTTGATCACCCCACCCGCTCCGCTTTGAGATCCATCTAAGTGCGCTGCACCATCAAACCAACCAAAATATGTGCCTTCTAAAGTAGGAACCTTCAACGAATGATGTCTTAGAGGTTTGTTTACACGTGCTACATTCCAAACATTGTTAATACCAAGAGCTCTATAAGCTATAGCACTGACAGAGGGGGTCCCATTTTCGAAAATCATATTGTTCCTTTCCAACCATATAGCCCAACAAATAAGGGAAGGAAGTTGCATGATTTTTTTCTTTTTCTTTTTGAGCCCAACTTTCAAAGAAAATTGGGAGAGAGATCCCATCCCAAATAGATTGAAATTTTAAAATCAAAATAATCTTTCCCCAAACCTGTCTAGTAAAAGGGCAGTTTATAAATAGATGGGTTGTTGATTCCAAATCAGATTTGCAGAGATGACATAGAAGTCGACTTCTTACTAATTGTTGTATGCTTGATTTTTATTTTATAAATGGATGCATAATGTAAAGTAGGATTAAAATTTAATGTATTGCTTAAGAAGGTTGATTTTCTTGTGGTTTCTTATAAATGATTATGATATTTTAGATTTTAAATTCCTTATATATTTTTAGAAGATTTCCTTAATGTGAAGATGCATAGTTGAGCCACATGAGACTAAGATTGTACTTATGCTCTTTTGGTCTTGTCATTCTTTATGTATTTCCCTTTTACTCATTTGCACTAGAATATTGCTTGAAGATTGTTTAAGTAAAAGTAGATTATTCCATTGCAACATGAAGAATTGATGATTAAGTATGGTTGATAAATCTAGTGGATTGAGGTTTATTTGGATTAATGGGATATAGATACTTCCTTGTTCCTCATAGAAATCGCCATTCCTGAGACCTTAAATGGTCAAAATCAATTGGATGAATCTTGGAATTGAGAGTTGCTTATGTGTCTTGAAGGTCCTAATCATGCAGGATAGGTTGGGTAGGTAGTTTCTTTATGTTATCTTCATGTGAAATGGTTTTTGAATGATAGTGATGTTGTTTTCAGTTCGATTATGATGAGAAATACTGTGGTTATTAAATTATGTTGTGACGCATTTCTCTTGTCCTAACGTTTGTTCAATTTTTTTTTATTTACCTCTTTTGTACATCACTAATTATTGACGTAACAAAGGGGACGTTACATATGGTATTAGAGCAGGTTCAACCCTACGAATTTGGACCATTACGCCTTCCCATGTGTTAAACTTATGACTTAAACATTATCGCTAATTAAAATTTGAAATTTTTCCATGCAGGTAATCATGGTTAGAGGACGCTGTGGTGGTAGATGACGTGGTGCTAGGGGAAGAGGTACAACACCTCTAGTAGCATCCACGCCAGAGGGGTCTAACCCCCAAGGAGAAGAATAAGTCATTGGGTAGGAGCAAGTTGCAGTGGGAGATGTGGTTGGTTTGATGAGGTCCTTTCAAAGTATGTCAGAGGCCTTGATTAACCGACTAGATAGAGATGAGGCTAGAGCGTCTGTACCCAATGAGGGCTCACAACGTGCTCCAGGTGGTAGTGGTATCATTCATAGAGAACTCGAGAAGGTGAATTTTCCCGAGTTCATGGGTGCCACAGACGACTCAGGCACCGAGGCATGGTTGGAGAACATGGTGATGTGCTTTGCTCTTCGTGACTACACCTCCAACATGAAATTTTGCATGGTGGTATTTCAGCTAAAGGGGACTGCTCTTCTATGGTGGAAGACGCTCCTACCTCAACTAAACATGGTCATCGAAGATGTGTCATGGGAACTGTTCAAGGAGTAGTTCCGAGAGAGGTATTTGTCAGAGGAATTCATTGAGCGCTAACTCAATGAGTTCAATGCCTAAAGACAGGGTGGTTGTATGGTGTCAGAGCATGAGGCTAGATTTATGGATCTACTTAGGTACGCTCCACATTTGAACATGGAGAAGCTAAAGGTCAACAAGTTTGTGTTCAGCCTTAACTTCAACATTCGTGTGAAGGTAAGGATCCTAATGCCTTAGACTTTGCACAATGTAGTCTAAAAGGCCTTCATAGTTGAGGAAGAGATGACGAGCATGGGTCAAGGAATAACTCTTGCACAAATGACTAGACAGATGATAGCAGGTGCACAACAACATCAGACGCTAACCAGACATACATCAGGGTATCGAGATACATCTAGAGGACCCACGTTCACAACACCTCGATGACTGAATCCACAGTAGAGGACTCCTTACAGAGGACCACCACAATAAAAACAACATCACCCACAACAATAACCGTTTAGGCCTATTCAATAAAACAAACCAGGATCTCAGGCTGGTAGGCCAACAACTTCCACTTCAGGGATGAGGAGTACTGGGCCAAGGACCATATATTAGACGTGTAGAGAGCCACATTGCCATCGAGTTTGTCTAGTTGAGAAGACCAAAGTGGTCAGATCAACAGGACACACTATAGTGGGGGATTTGGGCAAGGCCGACAAGATTGAGTCAGTGAGTGGATTGTATTGGTTTGATTATTTCATTTATGCATATGTGACATATGATCGATTATAGCATGATTTTGTATATGGATCATTGAAAATGTTTCGTTGATGGATACAGGCTGACGATTTCTTGCTAATCTAACTCACATAAGGAGTAAAGGGGCCATGCACATAGAACATATATTGAGGGAGAGGTGTGGCAGAGTCCCTGTCACAGCCTACTAGAACTCTCGTTGTGGCTCGAATTGTAGGTTAACGATTACCTATTTCTATAGGTACACAATGTCATGAGGGAAGACATAGATAGTCACTCATGAATATTTCTAAGGGGTGCGCAATAATGTAGAGTCCTTATTCCTTAGGATCCCTTAGTCTCTAACAAGGTTTCTCAAATGGAGTGTTAAATCCAAGGATTGGACAACTACCAAAACCAGTCAAAGGAGAGTGGCACCCTTGGAGCACATAGTGCGTCTTAAAGGTCATGTCACGTAAATAAAATTTGATTCAATGAATCTAGGTGGCCTAGAAAACCCTAAGCGAGTAATTAAACCTTGTAGAATCTTGAGCACTTCCGGATTAATTAATTAATTAATTAATTAAATAATGAATTTAGTAATTATTTTCCCCAAATGAAGTATAATCCTATTCAAACTTTAAGCCTAAGCCTAAGTTCTTGTAGGAGGCTAACACTAAATTATTAACTAATTTAAACAAATTAAATGAAAAGGGAATTTAAACAAAACAGGTTAAGAATATAAAAGGGGGTGAATTTAAAGATTTACATATGACACATGTGTGCAAGAAAATGTAAAAAGGGGGGTTTTTAAAATAACAAAGAAATAAAGATGAGAGAATGTGTATGCATAGAAAGGTATCTAGAGTATAGTTAACACTAGTCTAACTAGAAGAAGATTCGTATTTTAACCCAACTCAGATTTAGTAAGCTATCAGTCATTAAATGGGAATACAAGGAATAAAAAGACATCTAGGAGTGATTTAAGGAGCGCTTTTAGGATGGGTGAGGGAAATTAACTTTTATTAAAATAAATTGTGGAATTACTTGTGCAACTTGGGGGAGAGGATGACATGTGTAAGGGAGAAATAATTCTAAATTATTTAATTAAAAATTGAATTAATTGTGCAAGTGGGAATATGTCATGAAGGAAACTCCTATAAATCAAATGGTCTAAAGAAAAGAAAAAAAAACACTAGTTATGGGTAAAGTTACACTGCATAAATTTTGAATGGTTTTACTCTTAATAGTTGGGATACCCATCTTGAGAGAGAGTGGTGCCTCTACCTTACGAGGCAAGCTCAAAGCTAGAGTGTACTAGTTTTTGTGTGTGTGGTTCCTTTGTGGCATAGGGGGCTAAGGGGGAAGAAGAGTACCCCTAGCGTTGGTTGGGAGGTGTGGGTGAAGTCACAGGATTAGCAAGCGGGAGGTCAGACGGAACACCAATTGCCATAGATCATCTCTAGGTCCATCTTCATCATTGATTATAGTACTTTATTGAATTTGTAATTGCACATGTATTTAAATTTTCATAATAGAGTTTTTGTATTGCGTAAACTGTGTGGAATTGAAGATCAACACCAAGATTCAACCTCCTTGATTATGGTATTCTGTCAAGATCTGAGTAAATGGAAGATTGAATAAGTAGAATTGATTGATTGTGGATCGGAGGTGAATATTTAAGGATGTTTTTCTTAAGATTTTTTTTTTACCCTTATGTCGATTACTTAGGCGTAAATCTGTTCTTCTATAGATTATCATTCTAAGAATACAAAAACTTTGATGTATATTCAATTGAAGGAGGATGCCTTCTTTTCTATTTATCACCATTTCAAGGTTTCAATTGAATGAGGTTTTGTGCAATGGTTCACGATGTTGACTAAATAGATTTCCCACTATCCACCTCTAAACCCATGATTCTTATTAAAGCCTTTAAATTGCAAGGAATGTGTCATGGCCCTATAAAAAATCCCTCTCTATTATGGTGCATAAATTTATATTCATTCCCGTCCTCTCATCGGAGCTATGATTTCCTCCACAAATTTGTTTCCTCCTCAACGATTTTTATTGAATGAATTTGTTGCCTCCTCAACAATTTGTATTCAATGATTTTATTCATTTGGAACCCTGTGTCCATTTCATTCATCTAGAAATTGTTTTCTTCAACAAATTAAAGGCACCTTCACTAGTGAGTCTCCAGTGGTGATTTCCTTCCTCTAGAAAATTCATTTTCTGCACCAATCAAAAGCACCTCCTCTATATGAGTTTCCTGTAGTATATTACCTGAGTTTTCCTTCTTCCTTATATCTAAGGGAGTCTTCTCTCATGGTGAATTCTCTCAGGGATTGTTCTTCCAGAGAGAGATTAATTGAGATCCCTCTCCTTGGCAATTTCTTTTAAATATTTTCCAAGCGAGTTGAAGGTGCTCACCATCTAGCAACAAATTGTATCCTGTGTTTTTGTTTCTTATAGTGGCTTAGTGCACCCCTCTCCCATAAGTGAATTCACCCAACCTCTCTGTGCATTATTCCTGCGTTTTCAAAGACCTTGCTTGTAGCATTTTCTCCCAGTGTGTGTTCTCTCTACTAGCTTGTTCAATTTTTCTATTGGGCGATTTTATTATTTTTAGCTGATCAATTACAGTCTAATACTTTAGGTTTTTAGGCATGCATGCAAGGAAATGGTATTGATATAATGTCTAGGAATTAAAATATTTATTTAAGGAGTATTTTTTGTCTTCCAATGACTCACTCCATGGATTCTTGGTTCATTTTCAATAGATATAACAGAGTTTAATAAGGCGTTAGTATTGGTTTTATGATTAAATTTGTAATTCCTTAAGAAATTCTATAGGAGCATACAAACCTTAAAATTTTACTTATGAAGTTGAATTTTGGGGCCTTACTTTTGGACGTTTATTCTAGTGGAAATTTCTTATGCCTTGTTTTAAAGGTTGACCTTTATGGATCCTTAAGTAAAATTGTAATGATGTTGATATCCAGTTATATTCTTAAAATGTGTTCTCCTTAAAATAATAACTTAGTTGATCTAGGTAATGGCTATGGATACAAAAACTTGAAGCGATATTAAATAATGCTTGATCTTAATGGAAATGACTGGCTAAATATAACGATGATTAGAACATATTTCTATCTGTCACACAGGTTGCTATTATTCTCTCATAGTTTCTAAAGTTCTTATGTACTTTCTCCTACTCAACTTTCACTTGATTTGTTCTTATTTTATTTTTTCATGTTCCATAGGCGGTAATTCTATCATTTAAATTGATGTATGTAAATTGTAGTTGGAATATTGTTGGGATGTTTCATAGGAGAAAATGTGTCCTTTAAATTGAGATGTGTCATTGTAGTCAGACTATTTTTGGAATGTATCGTATGTGGTAATTGCATCAATTACTTGATGTATGTTTTGTAGTAGAATTTCCTTTCACGGCATGAATATTTGATGATTAAGATAGGATTAATTAAGTAATTAGATTACTTGGCTCCTTGAAATAATGTTGATGTATTATTAATTAAGTAATTAGATTACTTGCACCATGAAATAAATGTTGATGAATGATTGATAAGGTAATTAGATTTCCCTTGTGCTATGAATAATTGATGATTAAGATTGATTGATTGATCTAGTTAATTTTCGGCTTGATTGGATTAGTGGGATTTAGACACCTCCTTGTTCCTTAGAACAGTGGCCATCCCTGAGACCTTAAATGGTCAAAATCAATTGGATGAATCCTGGGCTTGAGCATTGCTTATGTGTTATGGAGGTCCTAACCATGCATGATAGGTTGGGCAGGTAGTTATTTTAATATTCAACGATATGGTTGATCATTGTTTATATTTGCTTCGGTTGATTGTGATGTGTTTAACTAAATCACTATTTAGTTTTATGTGTTGATGATGTATTACAATACTTTGTGTTAATGTATTGGCTTGTGTCATTATTGATTATGATGATGATTCACTTGTAATGATTTTAATTATGATTTCATGTTGATTATGCGTTGTTATGAATTATGTGTTGACATTATTTTCCTAATGCTTAATTTATTTTTTAATACCTATCGTACTTCGCTATTCGTAGTCATAATGGAGGGGTTGTTACATATGGTATCAGAGTGGGTTCAACCCCATGACTTGGGATCATTATTCCTTCCACTATATCAAGAACTTGATTAATAACTTATCACTAACTAAATTTCAAATTTTTCCATGCAGGTAATCATGGTTAGAAGATGCCATGGAGGTAGACGACGTAGTGCTAGGGGAAGGGGTGAGACACCCCCCTTAGCATCCATGCCAGAGAGGTATAACCCGTAAGGAGAAGAACAAGTCATTGGTCAGGATCAGATTGTTATGGGGGATGTGGTTGGTTTGATGAGGTCCTTTCAGAGGATGTCAGAGGCCTTGATTAACCAACTGGTTTGATGAGGTCCTTTCAGAGGATGTCAGAGGCCTTGATTAACCAACCAGATAGAGATGAGGCTATGGTGTCTATACCTAATGAGGGTTCACAATGTGCTCAAGATGGAAGTGGTGGAATTCAAAGAGAACTCAAGAAGGTGAAGTTTCCCGAGTTCATGGGTTCCATAGATGACTTAGCCACCCAGGCATGGTTGGAGAACATGGCGATGTGTTTCACACTTCGCGACTACACCTCCAAAATAAATTTTGCATGGTGGTCTTTCAGCTGAAGGGGATCACTCTTCTATGTTGTAAGACACTCCTACCTCAACTAAACATGGCTATTGAAGACATGTCATGGGAACTGTTCGAGGAGAGGTTCCGGGAGAGGTATCTGGACAAATGAAAATAGGTACACAACGACATCAGACACTAGCCAGACATACATTAGGGTCGAGATACGTCTAGAGGACCCGTGTTCATGACACCTCGATGACTGACTCCGCAACAGAGGACATTCTACAGAGGACCACCACAGTAACAACAACATCACCTCAACAACAACATTTTAGGCCTGTTCAATAGAACATACCAGGATCTCAGGCTGGTAGGACAACAACTTCCACTTTGGGGACCAAGAGTACTAGGCTAAAGACCAGATGATGGCCGTGTGTATATCCACATTACCAACAAGTCTGTCCATTTGAGAAGACCAAAGAGGTCGAATCAACATGACACACTACAATAGGGGATTTGGGAAAGGCTCACAAGATTCATGTAGTGGTGAAGAACCACTAGATTGAGCACCAATCCATTATTCTTGAGACATCAAGTATAATCTCTGACCAAACTTTTAGTATTTTGATAGATCCAAGTGCTACAAAGAGATTTATTTATGGTGTAAAACTAAAAACAATTAAGGTAAAGGCTATCGAGCAGGATGAGTTTAGATACGTAGAAATGGCTTTGGGTTCCAAACAAAAGGTTACGGGTTGTTTCATTAACTTGGGAGATTTTGTAACGAAGGCTGACCTATATGTCCTAATCTTAGGATCCTATGAGATCATGATCAGTATGGATTGTTTGGAATCGCATGATGTGATACTCAATTGTAATATGAAATGGTTGATTTTGACCGATGATGAGGGACACAGAAGGATGATCATAGGAAGAAACTAGGGAGTGTCCTTGAGGTTCATTTCTTCCCTGCAGTTGCAAAAGAGCATGTGTAAGGGATGTAAGTTATATGAAATCTTAGCACTAAATGAAAGGGGTGAGGAAAAAGGATTAGAAAACCTTCCAGTAGTGAAAGAGTTTGCTAACGCATTTCCAAAAGAGTTACCAGGTTTGTCGCTAGAAAGAGAGTTGGAGTTTACAATCGACCTGAAACCTGAAACTGAACCAATAGCAAGAACGCCTTATCGAATGTCAACTCTCGAGTTACAGTTGTTGAAAATTCAATTGAAGGAGTTGTTGGACTTGGGACTTATACGTCCAAGTGTGTCACCTTGTGGTACATCTGTGATTTTCATAAGAAAGAAAGATGGGTCGTGGAGACCCTGTATTGACTACCGTCAATTGAACAAGGAAACGATCAGGAACCAATATCTATTTCCAAGAATAGACGATTTGTTTGATCAAATGAAAGGAGAAATGGTGTTTTCAATGATCAAGATGAGATCAAGTTATCACCAGTTATGATTTAAAGATGAGGATATTCCTAAGACCGTCTTCAAGATGAGGTTCAGACAATACGAGTTTACCATTTTACCTTTTGGACTGACAAATGCCCCAAGGGTATTCATGAGATTGATGAATGGGGTGTTCCATGGATACTTGGACAAGTTTGTTCAAGTATTCATTGATGAAATATTGATATAATATCATATGATGAAATAACATGATGAACATTTTTTCTTAGTAGTACAGTGTTTACGAGAAAATAAATTATACGGGAAATCGTCAAAATGCTCCTTTTACCAATCGAGGATTCATTAATTAGGGCATATTATAACCGCCAAAGGCATTTCTATGGATCCAGTGAAGGTATAGGATATTATGGAATGGTCTGCATCGAAAAATGTACCAAAAGTACACAACTTTATGGGTTTAGCAAGATACTACCGACAATTCGTCGAGGGTTTTTTGAAGATAGAAAATCCGATCATGAAATTGCAGAAGAAAAATAAGAAGTTTGTATGGACCAAGAAGTGCACAGAAGCGTTTCAAGGGATCAAGGGGATTTTGATGACAACACCGATACTAGAGATCCTTGTCCTGGACAATGAGTTCTTGGTGTGCATTGATGCATACAAGGAAGGTTTAGGTGGAGTATTGATGCAAGATGGTCAAGTGACTGATTACATCTCAAGGAAATTAAGAAAGCATGAGGATAACTACACAATGAATGATTTTTAGTTATTGGCCATTGTTTATGACTTGAGAGTGTGGAGACACTATTTGATTGGATGAAAATTCGAACTAAAAATATATCATTGTGGATTGCAACACATATTTACGTAGAGTGACTTGAACATGCAACAAAGGCATTGGTCAGAACTACTTAGCGAATACGACTTCAATATTTCTTACATAAAAGGTATGGTAAACAGAGTGGAGGATGCGTTGATTTGGAGACCACACATATTTTTGGTAATACCTCTTCAAACAAATCTTTGAGAAAGTATTCTAGCTATATAGATCGATTATGACTGGTACAAAGAGGTTAAGGACAATGTTAGACTAGACTCCATGATGGTACCACCTTTTGAAGGTTATACCTTGGAAAATGATGGATTAACGAGTTATAATAACAAGATTTACGTACTGCCTAATGACGAATTGAGAAGTTTGATCTTAAGCAAAGCTCATATTATAGTGTACATGGCTCATCTGAGAGTCATGAAGATGAGGGCATACCTCAAGATTTTATTATTCTAGAAAGGTATGAAGGCATACATAGTTAGCTACATGGCGATATGTCTAGAATTGAGAAGTTTGATCTTAAGAAAATCTCATCATGTAGTGTACATGGCTCATCTGGGAGTCACGAAGATGAGGGCATACCTCAAGATTTTATTATTTTATAAAGGAATGAAGGCATACATAGTTATCTATGTGGAAATATGTCTAAAATTTCATCAAGTGAAGGTTGAACATAAATGTTCGACAAGATTACTACAACCACATGCTATTCTGGAATTGAAATGGGAGGTCATTTCGATGGAATTTATTGTTGGATTTCCACTAACGGTAAGGATGGATGACTCCATTTTCATGGTAGTTGACAGTTTGATGAAGAGTGCACATTTTATTCCTGTGCGTACAACGTATCAGGTGCCAAACATAGTTAGAGTTTTTATCAACACGATTGTAAGGTTACATGGTGTACCGAGAAGGATCACATCCGATCGAGGATTGGTGTTTACAGGATGATTTCAAACTAGTTTCCAAGAGGCCTTGGGAACACAACTGAACTTTAGTACAACATATCACCTTGAGACAGACAGGTAGACATAAAGAACAAACCAAATTTTGAAAGATATGTTGTGTATGTATGTGATGGACCAACATAAGCATTGGGAATAGTTCTTGCCACTGATAGAGTTTGCATACAACACCAACTATCAAAGTACCATTAATATGGCACCAATTTATTTACGGGTGATTGTGTCAGATGCCATTGATATGGGATCAACTTGAGGATAGGGTCCTGGTAGGACCAGAAGAGATCCAAGAAATGGAAGAACAAATGCAATCAATAATAAAAAGTATTAAAGAAGCACAATATCAGGAGAAGAGTTATGTCGATGAGCATCGCGTTGACCGCAATTATGAAGTTGGTGACTGATTTTTCTTGCGGGTGAAACCGCACAAGAGTTCGATCAAGTTTGGGAATGGAGCTAAAATATCTCCTGGGTTTGTGGGACCTTTCAAAGTTGTGGAAAAGAAAGGACCCGTGGCCTATCGATTAGCCTTGCCTAATTCTTTGAGGCGTATGCACGATGTTTTAAATGTATCTGTTTTGAGACATTATGTTAGTGATCATACACATGTGATTGACATGTGTTCTTTACAGGTGTAGGATGAGGGTGCACTCACAACAAAGACAATAATCATTCTAGAACATCACATTTGATAGTTACAATGTCGAACAATTGATCAAGTCAAGGTATAGTGGGACAATTATAGTCCACACTTGGCTACCTGGGAGGACGCATATGATATGCGTTAGCAATTTCCTTACTTATTTGATAGATTAGACATATAGAACTTGTCAGATACTTTTATTACTGCATTTTATATAATGTACAACCTCGGGATGAAGTTTAAAACAAGAGTGGGTGTATGTAACATCCCACTCTTGCGAGCACATGTTATTGACTTATTCTTTAAGGACACTTGCATACAAGTGATATGGTTATAGTACATGGTTATTTGTTTCGCTGATGGGTTTTTATGATGATGTTGATGGATTATGAGTTTACATTATTTGCTATATGTGTATTGAAAGATGATATTGACAAGTTTCCCTAAGTGTGTAGGACACCTGGCAGATTGTGGATGCTGAGGGCATCAATGACCCTCCTTGAACTCTGGATTGAGTCAGGGAGTGGATTGTATTTGTTTGAGTATTTCATTTATGCATATGTGACATATGATTGATTATAAAATGATTTTGTATATGGATCATTGATAATGTTTCATTGATGTATGCAGGACAATGATTGCTTCTGTTGGCCCTATTGAGCACTCAACCCACCCTAAAAAGTCTACGTAAAATTTCACTTTTTGGGTACCACTTGATCTTTTGGCATTTTCTGATATGGAAAATGTGTCCTTTGCTTATATTTTTTGTTTCTCATTAAGTCTTTAAAATCTCACTTGGACATGTAAAAATCATTAACTTAAAACACTAATATCTAAATTAGAGAAATGACAGTCAAGGTTTTCTTGGATGTGATTAAGGATTTCGACATTGGGAATAATTGAGCATGAAAGAGAACACTAGACATAATCAAAGTTGCTGAGTCTCGATCTTCGTCAGCATCAGCAAACACAAAATTTCTTTTGTGACCAGGACCACAAGGAATGTTGCCAATGAATGATCAAATTGGCATTAGCGAAAGTTTAAAAAAATAAACATTGAACGAAAGATGAAATAATAATCCCCGACGTCCTAGACATTTTCAACATCAATTTTTTTCAGGAGGATACTGATAGGAACATGCATAAGGATATTGTCGATTCTCGATCTACCCACTAACAAGATGACGTGATGGGACATTTTTTGCTCTCAGATATGCTAGATATGACACATTTAAAGGTTAATTAATTATATAATATCACACTTATTGTTAATTCATGCAAAAATAAAAGGACTGTTGGAACCTGCCAATATAATGCATTTGCGCCCCCATGTCTCCATAGTTAACCCATGTAGAATTTATTTGTGTATTTTTGGTGGTAGGTTGTTTAGAATTTCACCCATTACTCATATTAACTAGTTGATATGAATGGTAGGATCTCTCCCATTATATTCTCTAAGTCATTGAAAATAGGGTTATTCGGTGCATGAAGGAATCCATCTCATCTAGAGGAGTGAAACGAGTGGTTCAGGGATAACTTCCAAGGTCCAATGAGTATATAAATTTTTTTTTTAACAAGCATTATAGGTTTTCCTTCCATTAGAAGTGAAGAATTATTATAAGCTCAAAGAGACAGAAGAGTGGTTGAATAATGATTTTGTTTTGAGATTCTATGAGAAGCATGATACCAATAAGGCAATGGCTTCTTGGTGGAGAGAGGATAAAAATTTCACCAAATGGACCTTCGGATGGTACCAGACAACCAATCTTAGAGATCCTTACATATATCTAATGGCTCTCCTCTGAATATTGCATGGGGAAAAATACTACTCCAGGTTTTCAGAAGCTTGGATGCCTCAAGCGTACACCATATCCATTTCTGGAATAGGTTTTAACTAGGGTGCAATCATCTCCAAACAGCTAAGAACCTACATCCGACAAGCTCAGACCCTGAAAGAAGGAGAAAACCCATCCTTTTAGATGGAATCTTATTTTCTAGATGTCATTTGCACCATAAATGCTTTTGCTGGAATGAACTTAAGCTAGCATACCTTTGATCTCCCGATTCACGTTTATTTCAACATCTTGTGGGAGAGTAGGTAAAAGAAATCCTACCCTCTCATCTACGACTAGTTTATTGCACATGTTCATCTGTTGTTGTTCAAGAAAGAATTCCCAAGGCTGTCGGATGTAGCCAAAAAGATTATATCGAAGGTGGTCCACTGTTATATGGATGAGTGTGATACCTACATCAGGGTTTTCGGTGCCACCGAAGTGCCTCACCTGCTACCTGTATATGTCCTTGATTGACTAATAGTAGGCGAAATCTGTTATCAAAGCATCTTGCAAGGTTACAATGCTACTTTGGGAAATGATAAGAAGCAGGTCTTCATACCCTATGGGTTCCATATTGGTTTCTACATGGTGAAGGACACCGCACAGGCCAAGCAAGAAGGGCTAAGACAATTGGAGTTTCAATTATAGACTAGTCGCTCTCGCAAGCACCACCCTAAGGGATTGGTCTTGAATCGCGTGCAACAAATATCATCTTGTTGGCCATATGCACATGATCGGTTTGAGGATGAAATATTCACCGAAAATGCTCAAGACTAGGAAGAGGTGATGGCGAGGATGGCTGACCCCAAGGAAACCAGATTCAAGGCTATAAGTTGGGATGAGAAAGAAATAGTACTAGAACAAACAGTTCAAGAGACCATCAAGACAAGGGAAGAAATGATATCAGTCGAAGTGGTGGGATCTCGATCCTCAGGTAGCTCGATACAAACTGGGAATTTCTTCGAAGTTAAAGATATGCAGGGGATGGGGGGTCTCATGTATCAACAGGCCCAAATGTTAATGAAGCAGACGCAGGATAACCCAGACCTCATGATAGTTCCAAAGATTCCAACTGAAAACCCATAAGAAATCCCAACGGGGGCGAGCATCCCTGATTCCATAAACCTTGGTAATAAAAATGGGTCTAATAACTCTTATTCCACAAGGCCACCGGTTGGATTGCTAGCTGGTGTGACGATTCAACCAGAGGCAGGCCAAGTATTAGTGGGAGAAGGCACGCATAATCCTTTGAGTGAATTTATAAATATATATAGTGATGATGAGAGCCCAGAGACATCTCTTGGGACCCCTGTGCAGATCCAAGAAGAAAAGGGACCTAAGAAGGTTGTTTTTCCTGATCATGAGGTCCAGATCCATGAAATCCCATGAAATGAAAAAGAAACTGAAAATGTTCCTAACACAAAGAACCCCGAAGCGCCAAAGACCCGAGCCAACCACCCGAAGGGTAAGTTAGAACCGGACGAGCCAAAAGGAGGATCTCCACAAAAGGAAGTCGGTGATTCGCCTACCCATGAGAAAGTGAGTATCAAGTCTTTTCCCAGCGTCTCTATTTCTCTTGATACTCAGATCCCCAATAAGCAACAAGCAGAGGTCGAGCCCTCAGAGTATAATGAGAAAGTTCAAGAACACGGTCTGGAACAAGTATACACCGCTGGAAATCTAGGAAATACACTCACATGGGGTGATTAATAGATTCCCAAACCGGTGGACGAGGTGGCCGACATCTATGTGATCTCCTATGATCGAAAGAAGAGGGACATCGTCCAAAGAACCATGAAGTAAAGGAGAATCATGTTGGATCGCTCTATCCTCATCACCACGGAGGATGATTTGATAAACACAGAAAATGCCAGAACATACGAGCTCGTTGGTGTGGGGAAGGCAATTTTGGATGCCACCCTGGACAGAGATAAATGGGATGAAAAAGAGTTGGCCACCGCCCTTAAGGAGCTAGAAAATTTGCACCACTTGGATGAATACTATAAGGGAACCACTTAGACCAGATTTTATCTGATATGCGAGTTGGAAGTGGCTTACAACAGGTTCACACACAAGCGACACATGTTCATCGCGAAGATAGTCAAGCTCTAGGAAGACACTCTCATGGCACTCTCAACTTGCAAGGATGTGGAGAGATGGCATGAAAGGGCACAGAAATCCGTAGAAAGACTCGAATACATTGATGCAGTCCAGCAGGGCTGAGAGAAAGAAGAACATGACATCTGAGTGTTGGGAAAAAGCAGTCTTGATCGTATGAAGAAATCGGTCGAATACTGGGCTAAGATGTCCCAGGAACCACACAGGAAAATTCAAAAGCAATGGGAAAAATGAGAGAAGCATTGGGGTAATATCAACGAAGAAATGAAGGATATAGGACTCCCCAAGTTTGACGACCCCAACAACTTCATCGACTTATGGGACATAATCGGATCACATGCCAATGGGTCGAAGAGCTAGCCAAGGTGACTGATACGTCGCCAGGACAAGTGCAAAGATTTATGAAACATCCAATGAAGGTTCAAACCGTGATACAATAGTTAAACATGAGTCTAGTGAAGTACCGAGCGCATGCGGTGGAGATCAGAGGATTATATGCCACTCCGATGGACCAGCACAAGTTCCCATGGGCCAAAATCTACGAAGAGATTTTTATCAGTTGGTGTGAGTACAAGAAAAGTCATCCTTTCAAAGATCTATCTTGAGTGTCTATTAAATAAACTGTTAGAAGATGACGCCACGTGGCATATTTTTCTTTTCTTAAAATGCACTTAGCCGTTGTTTTCAGTTGAACTTTAGATTATAAATAAAGACATCGACCAATTATTTAGGGGTCGATGGTTGTGGCAAGAACTCTTTCTTTTTGGTTGTTAAGAATTATTTTGAAGCTGCTTTGAATTGAGAAGTCCTTCTGGACCAAAGATAAGTTATTTTCATCAACTGCATGTGTGATTGGACGTGGAGAATAACTATTTCCTATCCTATTTCATGAATGATGTTGTAATGAGTAAGAGCAATGAATTCTATTGTCAAGTTATCTGGTGCACTATTTGATGTTCTTTGCTTTAATGATGAAGATGAATCATTGTGTTATTATGAGATGAATGGTTCTAGTAGATGAATTATTTTGCTTTCCATTATCTCATTGCATATGTGTTTTCTTTCTGGTAGTTAGTATCTCAGGATGGCTGACCCCAAGGCAACCAGATTCAAGGCTATGAGTTGGGATGAGAGAGAAATAGTGTTGGAACAAATAGTTCAATAGACCATCAAGACAAGAGAAGAAATGATATCAGTCAAAGCGGTGGGATCTCCCCAGGTAGCTTCGATACAAACTGGGAATTTTTCTTAAGTTCAAGATATATAGGGGATGGGGGGGCTCATGTATCAACATGAACAACTGTTAATGAAGTGGATGTAGGATAACCCATACCTCATCATAGTTCCAAAGATTCTAACTGAAAACCCAGAAGAAATACCAACGGGGGTAAGCGGCCCTGATTCCATAAACCCTGGTAATAATAATAGGTCTAATAACCCTAATTCCATAAGGTTATCGGTCAGATTGCAGATAGGTGAGAAAATTCAACCAGAGGTGAGACAAGTATCAATGGGAGAAGTCACACCTACTCCTTTGAGTGATTTTATAAAAATATATAGAGATGATGAGAGCCCTGAGACATCTCTCGGGACCCTTGTGCAGATCCAAGAAGAAAAGGGACATGAGAAGGCTACTTTTCCCGATCTTGAGGTCCATATCCAGGAAATACCATGGGAGGAAAAAGAAATAGAAAATGTTCCCATCACAAGGGACCCGGAAGTGCCAGAGACCCAAACTTATGGCTCGAAGGATAAGCCAAAACTGGATGAGCCAAAAGGAGGATCCCCACAAAAGATAGTCGATGATTCAACTGCCTATGAGCAAGTGAGTATCAGGTCTTTTCCCGACTTCCATTTTTCTCTTGATACTCAGATCCTCGATAAGCCCCACAAAAGATAGTCGATGATTCAACTGCCTATGAGCAAGTGAGTATCAGGTCTTTTCCCGACTTCCATTTTTCTCTTGATACTCAGATCCTCGATAAGAAATAGGTAGAGGCCGAGCCCTCAGAGTATAACGAGAAAGTTCAAGAACTCAGTTTGGAACAAGTATACATCGCTAGAAATATGGGAAACACACTTACATGGGGTGATTAACATATTCCTGAACTAGTGGATGAGTTGGATGACATCTATGTGATCTCCTACGATCGAAAGAAGAGGGAAATTGTCCAAAGAACCATGAAGAAAAGGATAATCACGCTGGATCGATCCGTCCTCATCACCACAGAGTAGGATTTTATAAACATAGAAAATTCTAGAACATCTGAGCTCATCGGTGCAGGGATGGCGATTTCAGGTGCCACCCTGGATAGATCTAGATGGAAATTTGCGCCATTTGGATGAATATTATAAGGGCACCACTTAGACCACAATTTATTTGAGAATCAATTTCGAAGCATCTTATAATAGGTTCACACATGAGCAACAACTGTTCACTGCAAATATAGCCAATCTCCGAGAAGACACTCTCATGGAACTCACAACATGCAAGGATGTGGAGCGATGGCATGAAAGGGAGAAAAAAGATGTATAAAGACAAAAATACATTGATGCAGTCCAGTAGGGCCGAGAGAAAGAAGAACACGGCATTCAAGTGTTGGGAAAAAGCAGTCTTTATTGTATGAAGTGATCGTCTGAATACTGGGCTAAGATGTCCCAGTAACCACACAGGGAAATTCAAAAGTAATGGTAAAAATACGAGAAGCATTGGGTTAAAATCAACAAAGAAATGAAGGATATAGGGCTCCCCAAGTTTGAAGACCCCGAAAACTTCATCGACTTATGAAACAGAGTCTAGTCGGATCACATGCCAATCAAGACTCACTATGGGCCGAAGAGCTAGCCAAGGTGACCGATACATCGCCAGGACAAGTGTATGGGCCGAAGAGCTAGCCAAGGTGACCGATACATCGCCAGGACAAGTGAAAATATTTATGGAACATCTAATGAAGGCCCAAACCATGCTACAATAGTTAAACACCAGTCTAGTGAAGTACTAAGTGTATGGGGTGGAAATCAAAGGATTCTACATGGCTCTGATGGAACAACACCAGTTTCCATGGGCTCAAACCTGCAACGAGTTGTTTATCAGTTGATCTGAGTATGAGAAAAGTCATCCTTTCAAAGAACTATCCCGAGTTGACTGTTAAAGAAATTGTTAGAATATGACGCCACATGGCATATTTTTCTTTGCTTGAACTACACTTAGCCATTATTTTTAGTTAAACTTTAGATTATAAATAAAGAAATCGACCAATTAGTTAGGGGTTAGTGGTTGTGGAAAGAACTCTTTTTTTCTGGTTGTTAAGAATTATTTTGAAGTTGCTTTGAATTGAGAAGTCCTTCTGGACCAAATAAAAGTTATTTTCATCAACTGCATATGTGATTGGACATGGAGAAGAACTATTTCCTATCCTGTTTCATGAATGATGCTGTAATGAGTAAGAGAAATTAATTCTGTTGGCAAGTCATCTGGTGCAATGTTTTGTTGTTCTTTTCTTTAATGATCAAGATGAATCGTTGTGTTATTATGTGATGAATGGTTCTGGTAGATGAATTATTTTTCTTGCCATTATCTCATTACATATGTTTTTTGTTTCTGGTAGTTAGTATCTCAGATAGTAATTGGATGCTCGCATGGTTAATGTATTAGTACGAGGCTTGTGGTATAAAATTGTCGTCTACATGATTGGGCAATGGGTTATCCCAAGTTCAACCTCTTCCCCTTAGTTAAGATTAATTCCATTTTTGTTGCCAAGTTGGCTTATACTAGATTAGATCTCATATTGGTCCCACCCAAGAGAAAAGATACAAAAGAGAATAGTCCAAACTGAAGGAAGAGCCTTCACAAGAAAACATAAATCCCATCAATAATTTGGTTGGATCACAAGATCTAGAGAACCATTCCACTATTAAATGTTGGAGAGTCTAATTGGGCCTCGGTGGTAGGTTTGGTTCCTACTGTTGAGTCAAGGGATTTAAGACCCATCAACAAGCCATTGGTTATGGAAGGTTGTGAAGATTAAGGAAAGAAGCGCAAAGTATGAATTGCGTGGAAGACAAGATTACTGAGATTTGGTCAAAGTGACCAAAAGTGAAGAAAAGATAGAGTGAAGCAAGAGAAAGCAAGTCATTGGATGGAGAGATCGAGGAAGGCATATCAATAAGGAAGATGGATCATGGATGACTCAACAAGTGAAAAAATCCATCAATGGATGCTTTGGATCACCTCGCAAGAAATAAGGAAGGATAGGCTTGCGAAGCCTTGAAAATGTAGGTCAAGCTGACCTAGGGTTTTAGACACCTAGGGTTTTGGTATTTAGGATTTTTACACCTAGGTTTTGACCTAAGGTTGTTTGAGAGTCATTGTAATGTATAAGTAAAGGTCAAGAGGTCCTGGGATAGGTTCGATTATGGGATGATGAGTGATTATTGTTATTGCTGAGAGAGAAGTATCGTGTGGTGAGAGAAGTCTGTGGTGTAAGATCTTCAGATGGGTGCGAAGATCAACCCTGTAGGTGGGTGCACAGGAAGGGGGAGAGAAGAAGAGAGAGATATGCAAGCTAAGAGTGCAAATAGAACTTTATGTTTTATATAATGTTAAGAAACACAGTTTTGTGGACGTATCCCTAGGGAGAGGGTGAACCACGTATATCTTGTTGTTGTGTGTGATTGATGTGGTGTTCTCTTGTCCTCTGATATTTTGTTGTTGCATCTTTATGTTAGATCTGAGACATAACTGTGCAAAGTAGGATTAAGCTGGTAGATGATATATAGATTTTGTGTTGTTGTTGTATTGGATCCACTTTGCAATTCCTATGGTTGTAGAGACCTGTGTCCTACAACCCCCTATTGCTACTTTGGGTGAGACTGCATCTGATTCGTAGGTGTTTCTGAAAGGGCTAGTAGTTAGGGATTGTTGGTGCATTGTTAGAACTAAACCTTGGGTCTACCCCTATGCCAAAAAATGTTTCCATTGTCGGGACCGAGATCTTTTTAAGGGAATGTCAAGGTGGTTTCCATCGAAGACATAGATTCAGAAGTGGATAGAAGAACAAGAGAAGGAATTCGTTGAAGCTCAGAATAAGAACCCTAATATTATCATAGAAGACTGGTTGGGAAGGTATATATTTACTGATATACACAATATTTTCTTCGGAGGAATTCCTCAGGAGCTATACAAGTGGCTAGCCAAATTAGCAGATACCCAGTTCAAAATTAGAATCAGACCACCTGTGGTTTGGACGTCGACGTTTATCAAGAAGGTCAAGAGAGTTGATAACACTGTGTCAAGAGAAGTAGATCAATGGTTTGATAGTACCATTGGAGGGTACATTATTGAGTTTTCTATTGATAGAGTAGAATCATATAGCCAAGTAGAGAGATATTTCTTTAAGGGATCGAGAGGAAAATTTTTACATTTTCTAAATTTGAATATCAAGATGCTATTGCATGAGAAGAACATCCCGAAGATATAGTAGTGGGTTAGATTGAAAAATCTAATGTTCAAGAATTCATACAGCAAAAACGACACAAAGTTTGGACACACGCATAGTGGGAGAACCTTCAGAGAAGTTCCTCTAGTGAAATTGTTTGAGAAGACTCACGAACCACTAGCATAGGAAGAAGGGTTCTACAGTGGAGAAGAAGAAGATTTATCGAATGAGGAACATTCAAAGTCCACCAAGGAAGAATAAGGGAATACTGAAAAACCTCACCGAGAAGAGTCAGAAACTTCAGGAAATGTGCAAATTGTTGAAGTAAGTACTATTATGCCTTCTATTGTTTTAACAACATTAAGTAACCAGAGTAACCTAAGTTATCAAAGCACTCAGAGAACTGGTACAAGTGGTTCATTGCATACTCAGTCAGGAACCCTAGGAAGATCTATGGCAGAT
This sequence comes from Picea abies, assembly GCA_900067695.1. NCBI lineage: Eukaryota > Viridiplantae > Streptophyta > Pinopsida > Pinales > Pinaceae > Picea > Picea abies. The sequence goes on from CBVK0102839725.1 coordinate 24,681, forward strand.
GAAATGAGGTTACCCACCTTTATGGGAGATGGATCTGAAAATCCTGATCAACATTGGTTCTTATGTGAAGTTGTATGGATTATTAAGAATGTCACCAATGAATATGTTAAGAGAGATCAGTTTAGTACTACCCTGAGAGACCGCGCACTGAGATGGTACACGAAATTTGTCCAAGAAGTTGTACAACTGAAACATCTGAATGAGGTCAAGACTGCATTGATTATAGAATTCAAGAAACCCAAGTTGAAGTCGCAGTGCATCACATAGTTGAAAGAAATCAAGCAGAAAGTAGATGAACCTGTTTGGGAGTTTGATCAGAGGTTTAAGACCTTGATAGGCCATTTGAGTTTTCATATCCCAGACGAACAAAACAAGGAATTGTTCATTGTTTCCCTCCTACCACACATCAGAGTCCCTCTGATGCAAGAGAAGATTGCTTCGCAAGATAAGGTGTTGGAGATCACTATGAAAATAGAATCAACCCCTATGGGACAGTCCAGTTCAGGTATGAGTCAAATTTTGAGTCAGCTAACTAGGTTGGGTATGTGTTATATTATTTGCATGTGTGTGTGTGGGCGCGTCAGATTCGACAACTGCATTTGATGATCCCTATAGTAGTTCTCTTTGTGTCGTCTGCATCGGGTGCTTTCTAGGGGTGTCCTAGGGGGGGGGAAGGTATGCCCACACTCGGTTACATACAACATTCAACATTCAAGACAACACCCTGAAATTTGTTTTTGGGTGTTTTTTTCTATTTTTAGTGGATTTTGCTATTTTTATTGGTTTTCTAAATTAATCCTGTATTAATGGATTAGGATTTTGGTATCTATGGAATTCCTAAACACATTGCATATATTGTATGGTGAATGGTGAAATTCGCTATAAGAATACAATAGAGGTTTTCTGGTATAAATCTATGTGTACTATGTGTACGAGCCATTGATTAGATTATGTTTTTCTTAAGAATCTATATGCATTTCTTTACTTCACAAGTTTA
>CBVK0102839734.1:0-24069 GCA_900067695.1 Picea abies
ACTTTTGTATGTTTCTTAAATGAATGGTTTTTGAGATGGAATTTTATGTGCAATGGTACATTTTTTATATTCATGGCAAAGTATGTGTGTATAATTAATTAGGCAGATCAAACTACCCTTTAGAAGAGGAAAATCCCAAGAATTTTATGTTTGATGGTATATTTTTTTATCTAATATTCATGGAAAATTATGTGTGTATCATTAATCAAGAAGGTCAAAATACCCTTTAGAAGAGTAATATATCAATATTCAAGGTGCTTTGTCCCCCACCTACCTTCAAAGCATTTTTAATCTATTTATGACCACTCTAAAAAAAAACTCAAAAATTAGAAGAGATTGAGGAAGGATGCATGGTTCCCCTATTTCCTCCTTGATCCAAGGGTAGAGGTTGAGTTTCAAACTGTATAAATAGGTCTCTAGTGTAGGGGAAGGGAGATAGAAAAATGAATATTGTGTTAAGTTTTGTTGACAAAGATTTTTGTTGAGACTTGGAGCTCTTCTTTTGATGTACAACTGATTTTGATCAATAAATATTCATGTGTTCTTATCTTATTAGAATTTTAAAGTTTCCTTGTGCTACTGGGTAGGGTCCACTCAAGAGGGATCAAGGACCCTGTTGTAATTTTCCTTTTTTTCATTCATGTTAGTTTGTTATAATTTAGTTTCTCTAACTTCCATTTAGACTATTAATAAAACTATAATTTCCAGTCGGTTTTCCTATATGAAGGGTTGGAATCCTATTGAGGTGCTCAAGGGTATATTCTCGAGGCTAAAAAATTCATTTACATATCATTGTAATTTATTCTATCTTTGTCTATGCTTTGGAAGGATTTTACAAGCTTCTTAGGACTCTTTTAGTCATCCTATAGAAGTTTCCTATAGGACTATTACAGTTCTTGTAGAACTATTATAGTTCCTCTAGGAACTTCCTATATGACAGTTTTAGCTAAAGTTCATTAAATTTCTTACCCATATTCTCATGAGGTTATTATTATTTAATAAGATAACACATAGCTTGAATTTGGATCAAGGGTTAGTTATAATTAGGTTCATTTACTCTGTGCAATAGTTCATATTTTCTCCCTTGCAATTTACTTTCATGCAACATAAATGGGTTCCTTGCTTTGTAATCAGTTTGGTTCTTGCTAATATCTTAGTGTGTTTCCTTTCATGCCATTAGATTAAAAATCCTTACTGGATATAAATCATCTAATCTTTAATTTGGTGTGATTTTTCTCATACAATTAGCTTAATTTTTTTCATGCACTTTAGATTCCATGCACAACTTAGACTTAGATTTCATGCATTTATCCCCTTGATCAATTTCAAACCTAGATTTTTATTAGTGCACTCTTCATATACTTTGCACAAAAACTCTCAATTTTGTATGAACCCTAGGTTGAAAAGTAAAGTAACACACCAAGGAGGAAGTAGCATGATTGTTTCTATTAAAAGTCCCACCAGTTTCCACCAACCCTTACTACCCTTTTCCTATTCCATTACTAGTTACTTTTTATCCATCCATAGTTTTTCCTCCTCCCTATCCTATTCCTCCTAAAATCCCCCCCCCCGGTCAAGTGTATCTGCAACATAATGCTCCCCTTCCCAAATCCCCCCCCCCGGTCAAGTGTATCTGCAACATAATGCTCCCCTTCCCCCCAAAAAAATAAAACTACAATATAAGGAAAAAGGAGAAAAATGTTTATAACCCAAGGCCCTAAGGATATTAGAATATCTCCCCCAATCCCATGGGAAACCAACTTGATCCTAACCAAATCCAAGGAAGAAACCCAACACCCAAATAGGGGCATAACCAACCCCTTCACACTAACAAACCTTGTGATTGTTTTGGCATCTACAAAAATTACACTAATGATTGTCCCCTCCTACTTATGATATTTTGAGCATGGGAATCAACTGAGGCTTCTCATAAATCCCATTCTCATCCTTCCCCTTCATCCTCACTGCAATTTGCTATGTTACAGAACCATTTCCCAACCCATGGGATGGTATCCACTTCCCATCCTCCTTCTTCTGGTCCTTCCCCTATCCCCCACCCTTTTCTTAATGGAAACTAACAATTTATTGTTTTGGATTCAGTCGACATCAACCTAGCTACTTGATACATCCAATACGATATGCCTTCATAGACACAACCAATTGCACCCTCTAATCCTCCTTCTTCCACTAGTGGTCCCCTCCATATTCTTATCCCTACCACGAATATCCTTGTAAAGGTCCCCGACGTTCCACTAAAGTGGAATGATGCACACCTTCATGGAAGGTAACCCACCATTATAGAATTGTTGATGACTTATCCCAGTCACCTGCTACCATGTTTACCCTCGAAGTCCTTCGTAAATTCCATGCATATAAGAAGGTTTTGCTCACCATTTTTGGAATTTCCGACCCCCTGGATGATCATATTATTACCTTCACCGGTGACAAGACTGGATAATTTTTATTTCCACCTTTTGTATCTTTCCAAATCCCAGTTTCCATTAAATAATACACCAGCAACCAATGCATTGTTGACAAGGGCACATCCACATGCATCATGTTTTCCTAGGTCTAGAAAAAAATGGATTCCCCTACCCTTTTCCATGTAAAATATCTCTTCAAGACGCATGATGGTCGACCTTCACAACCTTAATGCATTTACTAGAACTGCCCCATCTATCTAGGGGAACAAGAATTTTTTGTTGATGTTGAGGTTATTGATGCTCCTCTAAATTACAACCTCTTTTTAGGGCAAAGCTTCATGTATTCCATGAAGGTTGTGGCCTCTTCCATATTTCAAAATATGATCTTCCCTCACAACAAAATAATCATCACCATCTACAATTTGAATTACCATGACCCTCATTGCATGCCTCATCCTAACCATGTGGTTTCTTCTTTAGGAGGGGACCAAACCATTATTTCCCTTTTAGGAATTATCCCTAGAGTCTATGCATACTCCACTTTATTGGGTGCATACTATGGACCTCCTCCTATAGTCAGCCAACCTGGTACTTCCAATGTCTCCATGATCTCCTCTGGTCATGGACCCCTAGAACCTCACTCACAACCCTCTTCTAGATCCTCCATTCCCACACCATCATTGCCTCCACCGGGCATGCAACAAAAACATTCAAAATATCCCTTTATCTAGGTTCCTTTCCTATTCCCATCACCTATGGTCGTCAGTACCACAGTTATGGTTAACGTCAACCTACCTAATCTCACCTTAGGAATTCTAGTGTGGTATTTGGACCCACTTCCTACCCCACTTATGAGCTCTACACCTAGACCATATTTTTATTTGACCCCTGTGCAACCTATTCTTGTGCACATTGATGTTCCAAAACCAATTTAATATCTCGCACCTCCACCTCCTATGTCCCCCCTCATTAATATTTTACCCCAGCATATCCAAGTCACCCCTCGACCATTGCAAGCCCCATCACAACCCAAACCCAAAACCAAATAATATAACAAAGGGGGTAAGGCCAAAGGAAAATCCACCAAAGAGTCTACCACCCTATGTATGGCCACCCAAGCCATTGCATCCCAGTCATCATTTCCATGTGCCATGCATGATCACCTCAATCATGCTACCTTGAATTTCCCCAGTATTCCTGAATTAAAAGAGATTTATAATGTCGATGACTTACATGTTGATCCTTCCATCCCCACTCTGGAAATCACCCTACCCAATCCTTCTTCCAAATTTCTAAAGTAATTGCACACAAAACACACTTGTGAATTATGTGGAAACTATGGTCATTATTCTCACCATTACCCCTGTATACCTCAGTATCGATATGCCCTTCATGTTATCCTCTAGCTAGATGCTTCCTTCCAAGAGGAACCTACCTCAATGATCAAATACCCAACACCTTCTTGTGATCCATCTTCCCAAGACAATCTTATGCTTGTTATAATTGGTCCCCGTGCATCTCAACCTAATGGTCATACCATGAAAATCTTGTATGTATATACATATTCAAGGTCAGATTTCCAATAGCCTATTTTATTCAGAGATGCCCCTCACAACCACTTGCGATCATTTCCTTTCCTTAGTTTTTTATAATGTATATAGTTTATATATTTTGGTTGCCTCCACCTTGCACATGTTGCATCTCACTGGTTATATTCTTCCACCTTTCATATGGACCTTTTGTCCTCCAACTAGATTGGTTATGCTGATTGTCGAGTCATCATTCTTGGAATCTAGCCTCTGCAACTTGGGCCTTGTTTACCCCCACACTTACCCTTGTTAATTATATTTGTGTATGCATTGTATATTCCACCAATAACCAGGCTAAATATGATGTATTGATAGAATTTTTAGTTGATTCCCTTGATCGTTTCATTTTTCACCTTCATGTTTGTTTATATTCCCAACTGCTCATAACATAGTTTAATGGTGTGTATCATGTATGCCACCCATACTTGTTTAGGAACCATCTTTTATTTTGACTCCTGGTGCCCTCATTTGAATCCATCACAGTCTAGAAGTCACAATAACTTTGTAGACAATATTTCGAATAATATCCTAGACTAGTATTTATTACTTGTATTTACAAGAAGATAACTATTTGCATTCACTTTTGCACTATCATACATACACATTAGTACATAGCATCCATTTTAAACTTTCATTTATAATCAAACACACACACACACACACACACATATATATATGTCCATCAACATATTATGTCTTTGAAAAAACAAAAAAATAATAAACATTGTTGTATCAGTTTGAGTCCACTACTGTGCTATGTAGTTGACATGTCCATGACATGCTAAATAAGTACAAAACCTGGGTGCATCCACACCCATTTCTAGTCATCCTCATCATATGGAGCAATCCATGCCAATATAATCATGTCCATTTATGTGAGGTCCCATACCACTTTCCACGTGGCTCCTACCCTCCATAGGACAGAGCGCCACTTAGCTCGTACCCCAACACAAGAACATATATAGTGGCGATCCATGGTATGCCACCCATGCTCTAACACCCTAGTCAATAGGATATATAACCTCTAGTGGATATCCTCCATCTCTTCCCATAAATCCTCCCCTGTCCCAGACCTTGGTGGTCCAGGGTCAATAGATGAACTAGGCCCCCTGGTTGTTTCGTTTCCCACCGGTCTTAGCAGTTATATGTATACAAATTGAAAAAAAATAATTTTTAGTACCATATATTGACATATCCAAATCATGTAATAAACATATATAACAAAAAAATGCACACATGTTTCCTCACCATTAGGTCCCCATGATCTTCCTACTAGAAAAGGTAGCTCAAGATCTCCCTGGTAGTCCATCATGAGTAAGGATACTCCTAGATCATGATTGGGAGGTGATCTTGGAATTGAAATAATTCAGGTTGAAACACATTCCTGACCCCACCACCCCCACCTCTCTATAATAAATCACCCCACCACCCCCACCTCTCTATAATAAATCACCCCACCATAATAAATCACCCCACCACCCCCACCTCTCTATAATAAATCACCCCACCAGCACATCCAAGGCTCTTGTGCCCTTGCATCATGGAAAGGAACATGTGTTCATAGTGTAGGAATGCACTCAAAGAAGAAGGAATATAACACTATATAAAAGGCACAGTTCCCTCCTCAACCCCTACTATAAGCAGGCAATTGGTGATTTAACATTGTCAAAAGTATCCATTCCCATTCAAAGTGAGTACCCTCCAACAACCTCTCTATCACACACATCTAAACTACAAATACCTTATGTAGAGAGTGAATCCCTAGTAATCAAATCACTTCTATAGCCACTACTTTGGTTTCTAACCTCTTTGTGTCCCCCACATAGATTGCAGACTCATGAAATTGGGCGCTAGGAATATAGTGCCAATCTAAAAATTCCTCTACTCGCCTCCCTTGAGGCAGTAGTGGTGGAGCCTCTATCACCACCCCCAGTTGGGGAAACCTTATGAGAAAGTATATGTTCTTCATGGTTATATATAACTATTTTCCTTGGATCACAAAGTTTCCCTCATCAGGATCCCAATATCCAACTATGTGTAATAGGATCCCTTCTCCTTCCTACATCAAAGGGTTCTCAAAGTAATTGAGTAACCCATGATGTACTAGTTACCTTTGCATGGTGGGATCCCCTTGTAATGATCCATATTATAACGAGAACAAAATGAAGGTAGAGATATAACAAGGAAACACAAATATGTTGCAAGAAATAGTAATACAATTAAACTCATATTATATTAATGATTGTTCGGAATACAAAAGACTGTAAAATGCAAAGCACACAAACTAGCTAAAATGGTGGTACAAAAGACTGTAAAATGCAAAGCACACAAACTAGCTAAAATGGTGGTATCTTATCTTTGTAGAGAGAGACATGTCAGCTACGCTCATTCACAAGAAGTTGATTACAAGGAGTCCAAAAAATCCTTTTAACATAAAGCCTCAATGAGAAAGGCCTAAACATCCAAAATCCTAACCCCAAAAGATGAAACACCAAAAGGTTTGTGGGCCCCAATGTGGTTAGTTGATACATCAACTTCCTGGGGTGAAACATTTTCATATGATATTTGTTTGGGGTACTTAGTACCCCATCATAAAGGTATATTTGAGTAGTACACATTATTTTTGGCCTAACATTTTCTTTCAACTACATTCTAAGCCTTTTCGTGCCAAAAAAACATCATTTAGGGCCTCAAAATGACCTCAGAAGTTTGGGACTTGAAAAACTATAGAAAAACTTCCAAGATGTGGAACCATTATGAGTTAGTGGAAAAAATGGGTGGCCACTAGTATACACCTGGATCAGTCCTCCCTGCTTAGGAATCAATGGTCCCCATTGCGTCAAGTTCCTCTATTAGATGGGGAAACTTCTATTGAATCTGACTCCGGATGAGCCACTTTCCCTAGTAAAGAAGTTGTCATACTTTGATGACCCGATAGACTTGGATGTTCTATTGGTGGGTTCCCTTTGTATTGGTTTCCATGATCCAATCAAATGTCTCTTGTTCAATGCATTTAGTATTGAGTTATGTTGGGGCCAAGTGCTCAATTGCATCCAAAGTGTCTAGGAGAGGTGTAAAATATGGTCGAAGCAGTTCCAGATTAAATATTGGGTGCAAGCCAAGGAAAGGAGGAATACATAATTCAAAATAATTCTCACCCACAACCTTGGTGATGGTGTAAGGCCTATATCAGAGTGGGCGTAGCTTCTAATGAGATCATGTGAGGTTTTGTTTCTGTAAATGCAACCATACCTTATATCCCACTTGAAACTTGTGTGGTACCTAATGTTTATCGTGCTGCTACTTTTACTTGGTGTTGGCTTTATGCAAAATATCATGAACATGTTGTTGGATGTGTTGGATTTAAAAAAAAAAAAATTGTTTCTAAATCAACCTCGATCTAATTCTGGGAGGACTCTTCTTATGTAGTTGTAATGGGAATATCTATGTCAATGGGGACTATTGGATGGAACCCCAAGAACACCTGAAAAGGGTTGTGGACAATAGAGCTATGGAGGGATATGTTATATGTTTGTTGAAAATAAGGAAGGGTATCATCCCATGTGAGTGGATGTTTGGAATTGTACATCCTCAAGAAATGGGCAATCATCTCATTGACTACCTCTATTTTTCCATTGGTTTGTGGGTAGAAGGTGGTTGATTTGGTCAGCTTGGTGTTGATCATCAACAATAGGTTGGACCAAAACATACTCAGGAATATATTGTCTCAATATGAAATAATGGACTGTGGGAGCCAAAAATGAAATTAAACACATTCAATGAATATTTTAGTGGTGGCCTCGGTTGTGATCATCTTCTTTCAAGGTGACAAAAATACCATCTTAGAGAATTGATCAATGAACACAAAGACACATTCATTCCCGTGCTCGATTGAAGGCATACCAACATGTAATCCATGGAGATGGACTCCCAAGGATTATCCAGACTAGGAATAGGGGTGTATAGCCCCTATTTCTTGATGGTAGATTTGGAAATGGCACAAGCAGTGCAATATTTCATGTACTTGCGGACATCTTGTCGAAGCTTCAACCAATAAAAATGATTTTGTAGTGCTACCACTATTTTTTCCACACCAAATTGTACCTCCATCCGACTATAATGATCTTCCCAAATCATATTTGTATACTCACTTGAAGGAACATGCATCTGTCTTACATGGCATAGAATTCCATATTGGAGATGAAAGTATGGGACTATTATTCCTACGCTCAATGTGTGATAGGTAGCATCAAAGTTAGAGTCATTGTTGTATAATTGTCTCCACCCATACATCTCATGCTCACAAGAGTTAAGAATTTTTGTTAGTGCCACAACTAGGGGTCGATTGAGGAGGTATTCTACATGGTTGGTGCTACCCTTCTTATACTTGATGTTCAAGTGTAATTTTTCCAGGCATGTGGACCACTTCTAATGGTGGTTTAGCGTGGATGATAATTTCCTTTACCATAACATAATTCTTCCATTGCCGACATGCCTCCACAATGAATTACATATCTTTTTCATAGGTAGGGTATCTATGAACAACATTAGTTAGTGTTTCATTGTGATAAGCCACTATATGCCCATGTTGAGTGAGGATTACACTGATAGCATAATGTGAAACAATTATATCAATATCAAATGGTTGTTGCAGGTCTGACAGAATAAGATTGGTGCTACGTAGAGGAGGAATTTCAAATCCTTGAATGCTTTATGTTGGGATGCAACCCAAACAAACTTGGCCTTCCCTCCACCCTTGGTCACTTGGATTAGGGCCCAAGTGGTACAAGAGAACCCCAACACAAAAATATGGTATAAGTTGGCGAGGCCTGAGAATCTGTGGAGCTCGATCAGTGTCTTTGGCGTCGACCAATTGTGGATGACTTGGATATTTCCTAGATCCACATGCACACCCCACTCATCCATGATGTATCCTAAATAATGAATTATTTTCATACTGAAGGAAAACTTCTCCAAATTGGAATATAACTTGTGTTGTCATAAGGTGCCCATGACATGTTGAATGTGATTCAAATGTTCCTCCCAATTTTCGGTAAATATGATGATGTTATCTAGATAGACAACCAAAAAGGAGTTTATGAATGGCTGCAATATATCATCCATCATCTGCATGAATGTGACTGAGGCACTAGTCAAGACAAAATTCATGACTAACCACTCAAAGAGACCTTATTTAAACTTGAAGGTTGTCTTCCATACATAATTTTACTCAATCTACACCTAGTGGTAGCCTGACTTTAGATCAATCCTACTGAAAAAATTTTTTCCCTTTATCTGATCAAGAAGATCATCAATCTATGGGATTGGGTACCAGTTCTTGACTATTGATCAAGAAGATCATCAATCTATGGGATTGGGTACCAGTTCTTGACTATGATATTTTTCAGGGATCTGTAATCAATACAAAGTCTCCATTTCCCATCCTTCTTATGTACTAGAACAATTGGGCTCCTGTAAGGGGAGGATCTTGGTCTAATGTGGCCCTTCAAAAATACTTGGATCTGGTGTTTGATTTCTTCATTCTCCATAACATAACACCTATATACATGGTCATTAGATAGAGGATAAATGGGTGTCAAATAAATTGATTGATTTACCTAACAATGAAAAGGCTCCCCAGTAGGTGAGGAAAATATGTCTTTGTGCTCTTCCAATATCTTGTCCACCTGCTGCTACTATGTAGAGAGACCTTCTGCAGAGGTTTTGGTTGTTACAATGACCTTTTTTTCACCTTCCGACCAGACCATAAGAGGAAAAAATATCTTGTTATGAGAGAACACCTTTCTACGCAGACCATAAGAGGAAAAAATATCTTGTTATGAGAGAACACCTTTCTACACTACTTCACAGAGATCAAAGGGTCCACAATAGTTGGGACTACCTCTGATACCTTGTAGATTTTACCTACAAAGTAATAATGACACTATGAGACCTAGATTCATAAACAACATGATGTTTCCACATATATTTTTTTCCTAAAATAACATCACAAACTTCAAGGGGGGAAACGCCACACAATACCTCATCTTTGAAGGGTTTAATTTCATACTATAGGAAACATTGGTGGCTTACATGGATGTCTCATCCCTATCTGATCCAATTGATGGTGTATGGATGAGGATGAAATTTTGTTGTTAGGTTCAACTTCTTGATGAAATATGTTGATATTAGTTTCATTTGGATACCGCTATAAACATTGAAATGGAGAGGGGTACCCTTCACCCACATCTATGAGTGGAAGTGGCACTCCCCTTCTTCAATATCCTCTAGTTCCTCTGGCTGAAATTTTGTGGTAGCAATGGTGACATTGGGATCCATATCAATGATCCATTTTCCCTTATCTAGTTCAAAATCGAAGTTTGAGTTGGAATCTGACTCTAAGGATTTCATCTTAGCCAACAATGATTGTATTTAGTGACATTAATCAATGTCATTCCAATGGATTTTGTGGAACTTACACCACTTTCTAGTGTCCTTCTTTGAATTATTGTTACCCTTCTTTGCTTATGGTTTGGACTATTTTTCTTTGGGGATAACCATCCTTGATCAATCCTTTTCTCTAGGAGTTAGGGCCACCTTTACCTTAATTTTGCTACAATGGGTTTATAGAATTGAAATCCCACTTATTCTTTTTCTTGAACTCTACAATGGGTTTATAGAATTGAAATCCCACTTATTCTTTTTCTTGAACTTTTGCTCAATCTTCATAGCATATTAGTAAGAGGCTCCTAGTGAGGATATGTCCATGAACTCCATTTCTTCGTGGATTTACCTATGTAGGACACTACATTACTTCATGACTAGGTTTCGCTCGAAGTATTTAATACCTAGCTTTGTGCAAAAGGTGTGGAAGATGTTGATGTACTTTGAAAACTTATAGTCTATAGCCTAATGTAGAGTTGTCCATCTTGTGTATTGGTCATCATAGTTTCCAACATGGTAGTATTTCTCCTTGAGGGCATCAACAAAAGCCTCCCAAATAGGTCCTGGTCTGAAAAATGTAGAATCATCTTCGAAATTTTTCTCATAGTAAGTCTCCCACCAATATTTGACATGGGGAAGGGCTTTAAGGAGTGTGAAGATGATTTTTTCATTGTTGGAAAAAATTTAGATAGAGAAATAACCCTCTAGTAGACTTAGACAATTTTCCAAAGCATCATTGTCTATATGGCCTTCAAATAAAGCAATATCAAATTCAACTTGTACCTTAAAGGGCATCGCACCTCTGAAGTGACTTCTAGTTGAAGGTGCCTTCATTGTTGTTGGCAACCGTCGAAGGATCTGGGCAAAATTATCCATCATCTTGTTCCTTTATCACACAAGGAATTCCTTGAGAAACAATTTGATATGATATTATTTTATGTCATCTCTATTTTATTCTACCATTGGAGGTGGCTTGGGTCACCGATAGTTTTCTACCCCAATCTGAATTAGTATGAGACCCAACTCTCGGTAGCCTCACCTCATCGGGGACATGCATAGGGAAGTAACAAAGAGACGATTTCTTTGATACTACTGATCTATATTATATTGAATATGATGTGAAGGTAGAGATATAACAGGGAAACACATAGAGATGTTGCAAGAAACACAATAATACAATTAAACTTAGATTCTATTAGTGACTACCTGGAATACAAAATATTGTAAAATGGAAAGAACACAGGCTAGCTGGAATGGTGGTATCTTATTTCTGAAGGGAGAGATGTGTCAACTATGCTCATTCACAAGAATATGATTACAAAGAGGCCAAAAACACATTTTAACATAAAGCATCAATGAGAAAAACATAAACATAAAAAACCTAACCTGAGAATATGAAACACCAATAGGTTTATGGGACCCGATGTGATTAGTTGATACGTCAACTTCTTGGGGGTGAAATTTTTTCATTTGATCTTTGTTTGGGGTGTTGGGTACCCCATCGAAAAGTTCTAGCCAAGGAGTAAACATTTTTTTCAGCCCAACAATGACATTTTTCTACATGTTAGGTGCTTTCATGCCAAAACAATATTGTTTAGGGCCTCAAAATGACCCCAGAAGTTTGGGACCTGAAAAAATATAGATAATTTTCCAAGATGTGGAACCATTCTGAATTAGTGGAACAGGTGGGTGGCCACCAGTATCCACTTAGATCATGTAAATAGGAACATATGTCCTCAAATTCCTGTTATCTCCAAATTGCTTTAAAGTTGGACATACCTACACAAAACCATTTTTGGTTAGGCCATTTAAGCATAATAACTCACCCTTTGAGTTTCTTGTCTACCCCACCCTCAACCAAGTTCATTCCTGGCACTTTTGGGAACACTAGCTCAAAATTGGCCAACGCAAAATTTCCCCCATTAGTTGCATTGGACAACGTAGTTATTAAGGGTCTTTCCTATGTTTTCAAATGCATTTTTCCCCAAAAAGTGTGTTGGACCGCAAATTTTTTCTAGAGTGCCACAACTCCCAAAAATCCCCTAGTATAGAAAAGTAATCCACAAAATTTGAAGAGCACAGTTAGACCACAAACCTAATAGTTATGGCACCAATTTTCAATGGTCAAATATCCCACAATAAGATCAACAAGATTTAGGGCTTCCATCTCCTTTCCATGTTCATCCTCCACCAATGGTAATAATGACTTGGAAAATTGTAGGGAAACCATTTTAATAGAAAAATTCCATTTTTATTTTTACTACTACGGGCTCATAGAGAATCTGATTGAAAAACCATTTACATCATGAGAATTTTATTTTTGAGCTCTTCAAATGGGTGCTTTTATTTTCTTGAAAATTTCCACTTCATTCAAAAGCCATTTTTCTTCCACTAAAGGTCAAATTTATCCATATTTCTTCATATAATTCATTTTCAATTGATCTCATTACTTAATCACCACTATTCTTTTTCTATTTCTAACCATTAAGAGAGAATTTCCCACAAATCATCATTATCATTTGTGTCTCACCAATGTTTGTCCCTAGTTGGAGCATGCTTCTAACATACCACCTGCACCCTTAGTTGGGGTCATTATGCATTCCCCTTTCAATCATCCCCCTTGACACTGTCAAGAGGATTCCATTCCTTGGTTCCTATCCTAACCAACCTAATTATAATTATCAAGATCCATCCTCTGTGTCTTCCTCCCTCCTGACGAGCCTCATGGGAATTCTCAAGAGGGATATTCCTCTTTTCCCCCATCCTGATCATCCTCATGGGAATTCTAAAGAGGGATATCAATATTTTCCTCCCTCCTAACTAGCCTCATGGGAATTATCAAGAGGGATATTTCTTTTTTCTCCCTTCCTGACCAAACTCATTGGAATTCTTAGGAGGGTACCTTTCTTTGTTTCCTCTTGACCAGTCTCAATGACATCATCAGGGAGTTTCCTTCATTTCATCCCTTTTGACTAGCTTATTTTACATTCTCAGAAGGGAACTTCCCTTTTGAAAATACCCACTTTACCAACCTCATGTGAATCATTAGGACGGGAAGTCTTAGTACCTCCCCTCCTAAGCACCCTCATGGTAATTATATGGAGGATAGTCTTGGTAAATCCCCTCCTAACCAGCCTCATGGGAATTATTAGGAGGGAGAAATCTTGGTAACTCCCCTCCTAACCAACCTCATATAAATTGTTAGGAGGGGGAATTATTGGTAACTCCCCTCTTGAAAATCCTCATGAGAATTATCAGGAGGGGTATTCTTGGTAACTTCCCTCCTGACTAGCCTCATTGGAATTATCCATAGGGTCCTTCCCTTTTACACTCTTCTGACCATCCTCACTGGAATTCTCAGAAGGGCCCTTCCTTTTCCTTTTCTATCCTGACCAATTCATGGGAATTGTCAAAAGAGATATTTCCTTACTCCCTCTTGACCATCCTCATTATCACTTTCAGAAGGTATTTTTCCCTTATCCCCCTCTTGAATAGATTCATTGGAATTTTCAGAAGGGATCTTTATTTGTTCTTCTCTCCTGAGCAAAATCATTAGCATTGTGAGGATGAATTTTTCCATTTCCCTTGTTGAATATCCCCAACGAAACTTTCAAGAGGGTTCCCTCACTTATTTATATTTCTTTCTTGACCAGCCTCATTGGAATTCTTAGGAAACATATTATTTTTTCATCTCCTCCCGACCAACCTCTTTGGAATTCTCAAGAGGAATATCCCTACTTCCTTCTCCTCATGGCTAGTATCATTGAAATTTTCACTAGTAATCTCCCCCTTTTTATCCCCCCTTGAATAGCCTCATTGACATTTTTAGGAGAGCTATCCCATTTTTTATTGGATTCCTTCACCAATATTTGTATTGGCCACTATGTTTTTCAGCACATAGGTGGGAAGAATTGTACATATCACATACCCTCCTTTAAATTTGGAAGCATTCCAATGTTTCCCTATTTCAGAGCATCTAAGATGAGTCACCCTTATGTATGATGGAGTCTCTTCAATGTCACATTATGTCCTATTTCATTTTTTCATCCCCTCCATGAGTCATACCGATCACATGTTGAACAAATATTGACCTTTAGCTACCCCAATAATGTGTTTGGCCAACATTAGGCCTAGTCATCCACCATTCTATCTTGAATTTTTTCAGTTGTTTCTAGGTCAACCCTGCATTTATGCTCTGAAAAAGTGAAGTATTGTTTCCTTTTGTTCATCCCTGGTGTCAGTACCTATTGGTCACATTATGATTCTCACCTTGTGTTGGTCCCAAGGAGACTCATTTTCCATAGTTTCAGTCGCCTCCTCTCTCAAATTTAACACTTTTATTCTATGTGTTTGGCTTAGAGGATTGTGTCCCTTGTATTCATCTTTATCATCGGTTCATTGGATGTTTCTTACGGGCTCGACTTCAGATAATTATTTACCATTTGAGTCTCATACAATTGATAGTCTAATGATCCAGTTACTTATTCCATCAGCCTAAACATGTGTAAGATGTATCAGTCCTCAGGAGGGGGTTTCCCTTCAGGAAGTCCCCCACATGTTCTAGCTTCAAAAATTACTTCCATATATACGACTTCAGATGTTATTCTTTCAATATTGGGCCTACAAATACTCCTTCATCCTTGGGCGTAGATTAACTTTCCACTATCGACATCAACACCACTATTCTATGGGATAGTCCTATGTACCTTGGTACCTATCCACTCTCTTGATGGGTCACCCTAGACCAAGATGAGTGAGATCTCATTGCTCTCAAAATTGGTAGGATATCATGTGCTTGAGTTCAGTGCCTCATCACACCATTGATATTATTACACAAATCTATGAGCCAACCTCATATGAAGTTCCTTAGATTTGATTGGCTCTATTCCACTGTTCTCAGAGCCCTCGAGTTGAGATTTCCTTTAGTAATATCATGACAAATTTATGGAGCTCCATTCCTATTCAACAAGGATTCTAAGGTTTCTTCCAGCCCCTTCCTTCAACATGGGTACATCATTTCTTATGTAATAAGTTTTGTCACAATTGGTATGTACTTCATCTATTCTTATTTAGATATATGTATATGAGACTAATTATGTCATATTCATATAGTATGGCCATGTTTTTCTAGCACCATATTGTATTTGAGACTTCTTGATTGTTTCAATATTGATATCATGATTTATCTCAATGAGTATGGGTATGCCTCCCTCGTCCTATTGAGATCATATACCTCACCACCTTGTGACCCTCTTGTTGACAAGTTATTTTCTATGGCCTCTTCAACGATTGGGAATCTCTCTTTCCCATGGAATTTTTTCTCTCTCTTCAACTGAACCATTTTCCTTGTGAAATCAAACTATAATATATTTTGGTCATATGATTTTCTCCTAACCTCACACATTATGTGACATCTTCTATCGCCATAAAATTGCTCACCTATCCTAAAAAACCTAAGCCTTATTGGATTACACCATCCATAACACATGTATCCAATGTCCACACCCACTTTCACATCATTTTCCCTCAAATATCTTATGAAAAAAAAATTCCTAATGTTATTTCCATTTAATTAAAGTCAAAATTTCCCCCAAGGGGGCAGCTCAATTGGCAAGTGCCATGAAAATGAAGTTCCATGAGGTTTCGAGTTAAAATACCCCTGACTTACCTTGTGTGCCACATAAGGGGCATCGTGGGCACACCTGGAGGTTATAGTGGTAGCGATTGGATAACATGGCCACGTGTAACGTGAGCACGTGCCCAACTAGTTGTTGATTCCTCCATACATATAAAAAAATAAATAAATAAAATAAATAAATAAATAAAATTAAAGTCAAAATACCTTTTATGACTTTTCCCCTCTTTATTTTATTTAAATAAAAGGAAAAATTCAAAATAATGGTTAGAATTGAATTTTTCAAATAACATATTTTATTATTTTTACCCTATCAAGAATAACCACCATTTTCCCTATAAAATAGAGAGATCCCATCCATTTCCATATGATCCTCACATGAAATTAACAAAGTGTTTCCGGAATTTCCACTCATCTTTTGGCCCCTTTTCACCACTACTACTTTCAACCATTGAAGAGGAGAAGCATAGCTCATTTCCACACTTGGGAAAGAAGAAGAATCCTCCCACAAAGAGGCCATTGTAGGATTTTGGTATCCACAGGTTTTTCCACGGGTGTATTTGTATTAATATTTCCATTGGGTATGGAGATTATTGACATTCATTAGGTCTATCTATTTCATTTTACATTCAATATTTTCTTTGCTTAATTTCTTTCATGGTAGAGTAAGATTTAAATTAATGTGGATCCATTTATAAAGGTATGTTTTCTATGTTTTTTACCCATTTTTGTCTATGATATAGTGCAATCTCTAAAGATGCAATTTTTCTCACCCTTGTTGCATATTTTCTACAACAAATATCCCTCACCAAAGGTAACTTCCCATCATGGGACAAGACTTTTCATTCCACCCCATACCACTCAATAACCCTAGTTGTAATGAAACACCAATGTGACATTGTTAATTGGGCATGACCGTCAATCACTTATGTCACTTGGAATACACCTAACAAACATGTCCTAACCAAAACCAAGCCAGACACCTTCAACAATATGGAATGCTAGAATGTATGTTTTATTGTAGGCAATTTTGCATCATTGTCACCCAACCATATCAAAACTACTATCACCTTTCTTGAGCTAAGAATATGTAAACAACCAAATACCCATCATGAGACCATATTATCATCCATCTTAGGCCAATAGATGATAGTCCATTGAGATCGTGTCTCTGGTTCACTAGACATTCACACACGTTCAATGCATGTATCAACATTGTTTCCTTAGCATGAATAACATGCATAATTGATCACATTTCCAAGTCATGTCATACTCTATCAAAACCTTCCAGGAAACACCTTGTTTTTCATCCACCACCACTAGACAATACATCATTGGTCCCCCTATCCTACTCTCTAGTACAACATCTTAACAGTTTCATAAATCACCATGAGTTGCTCACCAAGGTGTTGGATTACTGAGAGGGGGGGGGGGGAGGGTCACAAAATTTATAATCAGGAAAGCTCAACTGGTAAGAAAATACCTGATGTCCTTCATTGTTTCTCACCCATCGTTTGATGTTCTCAGAGTGTACATGTGGGTGGACAACTGATGCAGGTTGGCTAATCCCAAGAGATATCTTCTCATTTACAGGCTCTGGATAGGAGACAAGCTTCACATTTAGCTCCTCCTTTTCTCCTTCATGGCTCTCACAAGGATCAGATTCATAATCACCATAAACAAGAACCATGGAAAATCTCTACTCGTCGTCATCTACATTGGGATATTCTTCAAAAGTTGGTTGTTCATGGTCAGTATTTGAAATCACTTCTCCATCATAAGAAGGACTGCCAAAAACATTTGTTTCAAGGACTGAAACATCCTCTGCATTTTCTTCATAAGAGAAGCAAGCAAAATCTTCCTTCAATTCCTCTATTCTTGTAGAAAGTGATTTTACCAATTTTTTCAATTGATCGAAGGTATAGCCTTCATTCTCATAGATTTTGCAAGAACGAACTATATCATGAACACCATATCCATACTCCTCACAAAAATTATGACAAATTAACTCAGAAGAATAATACTTTTGACAATGCCTATTGAAAATTGCGCGACATTCTCCCAGGGAGGAGATGCTAGTAGGCGGCAAGGATTGATACCACTCATGAGCATATCCATCTAATGAGAACATGAACATCTTCATCAATACATCCTCATGATTTATTTCCCATTGATGCATGAGTTCATGAAACTCAAGGAGATTCTCTGCAGGGTTGTCATCTCTATGTTCTCTAAATCTAGGCAAAAAATCACGCCACTCATCTATGGTGGGCACAACATTTAGAAAACTAGGAACAACAGAGAGATTAAAAGGAGAAAACCTCTGAGCCAAAATGGCTTCCATCTGAAAATATGACTTCTTAAAACTGTGGAGTCTCCATTGGATTCTTTAAACATGGAGTCGTCAGGTGAATGATATGCATTTTGAAGGTTTATGGTCTTTGTTCACCATCAAAGATCATATCCAGTCATTATCATTCTCCCAGGGAGATTTTCAATTTGGGACAATAGCTAAAATCCTTCTTGAGAAAGGTTTCCTTTCTGATAATTTTCTTTGGGTCAGCTTTAGGTGTTGTTAGAGGTAGTTTTGGAATAGACCTCATGTGTTTTCCCTTCAGAGCCACAACTTAAGAAGTGGAATCGCAAGGTGAAAGTTGCAATCTTCAATGCTATTGATATCTGATGCACCTTCAGAATCAGAATTTCTTTGTCGTTCTTACCTAGGGAAATATCTTCAACTCGTTCCCCAGAAATAGTGCCATGAATGTTATCACTGATATTCACCCTTAGATTGCAATAGGATAAGCCCAATACCCATCATAAATGTTTGGTGTATGTTTGATTTATGTGAGAGGAGGTCAAATGGGGAAAACTCAATACAAGAATTATTTCAACACAGAAATGGATAAGTAATGCATATGGAAGTGAGGGCCTCATTAACTTCAGTCAGTGAATTGAGTTTTAGTATGAGCAGAGGGAATACTTAGTAGGAAAATTGAACAAGACTTCTTTAGGCATCAAGATTTCAAGCATCTTTGTGAATAAAAACTCAGACTCAAGAACACTCTTCAGCTCAAGCTTCAGACACTAAAATATGTCCAAGAAACACAATCACAATAGTATAATAATTAAACCTACATTATCATGAAATTACAACAACTCGCATGGATCCTCCATGCCCAAGTCATTCAATGTGAGAGGGAATAAGATAAAAATGAATATGAATAAAACTGGTCACGATACCACTGTAATCAAACTTACATTACAATAGCATCACAACCCTTGACTGGATCCTCCATGCCCGAGTGTTTTTAGCACAGTTTTTATAGAGAGATGAAAAGAGGTTGACTTCTATTAATGAGAAAGTCTCAAATGTGATACATAACCAAGGAACAATTCTGGTATTAAAATATTACAAAATAGGGAGCTCTTCTCAACCAATTGACAACCTTAACAAAATATTAAAACTATCTATTTATACTCAGATCAGTCCACAACTACCAGTAGTGTGACTTGACCCTTAAAATCAAAGCTTTATGTTGATGACTTCTTCTGTCAGACTGAGCATGTATCATTCTATTAGATACGAGCTCATATTAGCATGGGTCTGTAGGAAAATCGTCTCACAGGGGTACCACAACCTTACATCTCTGGCTTTTTTACCAGATCCACCACACCTTATATTTATGGGGTGAGCCGAGGTTTCAACCACTAAACCTACCTTCCATTAATTGTTTTTTCTTAGGGACTCAACGAGACTTAAATCTTAGGGTGCAGCCACATGCTTCTCTTGGATAGGACGCCATATAAACATGTTACTGTGAGGATGCTCAAAAGTCATTTGGGTTTAGAATGATTTTGGGCCCGCAATACACCACCTTTATCCATGTAGCACTTTCGCCTTACGATCGTTTCAATTGAAGGACTGCTCAATAAAGTTATCACCCGAGTATGTTGCATCCCAACAATAGAATGTGGTCATAGATCTAGTCCTGATATGAGATCTGGTTGCACCTGCTAGATTTAGCGCCACTGCCAATATTAATCACCCACCAACTTTAGGATCTGCCAAGAATGTGCCTTGGGATGGTACGCTACTTTTGGCGTTGAATGATAACATCTCTCAGAGGATGATCTGACGTGGAGGTATTCCGTCACCATGTTGATATGTCGTAGACGGAGAGGTGACATGTATCACTCAAAAATAGGCTGAAAGCATGTCTAAAATGCTTGAAATGAGTGCCATGTGTAAGCACAATATGGATGCCACGTGTCTATGTTGACATCTTCCATGAACTTGGTGCTCCAAGGATTGGGTGCTATCTCCTTTTCCTTTGGCTCCTGTATGTGCCTTTACCTAGATTTGATGATCCATTGACCCGTGGCTGCCTGATTTTGACGGCTACAATCCCTTCTGGACTCTGGACTCCGGGAGAATCAAATCTCAAACCTCATCCTCCTTTATGTGATTTTACTTGGAGTTGACGATCCACTGACGCATGGCCTCCTAATTTTGATGGCTATGATCCCTTCAGTACTTCAGAACTTTGACACTTTGGTGCTTTGGGGCTTCAGGATTTGTCCCTTTAGGACTTTTCAATGCACAACTCGCACAATCCTCTAAAGTAAAATTATCAAAATTCTTGATTTGATGATGCATGGCCCCCCGCAGATCAATGGTCCAGATTCACTTCGAGATTTATACACTTTGGGGCTTCGAGCTTTGGCCCTTCAGGATTTTTCGATGCATATATTGCGCAATCCTCCAAAGTCAAATTCCCAAAATGCTTGATTTGATGACACGTGGCCCCCCACAGATCGATGGTCCAGATTCACTTCAGGCCTTCGACACTTCGGGGCTTCAACACTTCAGCTCTTTTGAATTATTGACTGCCAAAATCTTCTTGAGTGCCAAATTTTGAAGTGAGGGATCTGCCTCCATGTGTCCCCTTGGCTTGGATGGCTCAGATTTGATTTTAGGACTTCGGCTCTTCAGAGCTTCTAGAGGTACTGCCGTGAAGATCAATGACTTCTGTTGATTTCGAGATCAATGGTCCATAATTTCTTCAGGAGTTTGGGCTTCATCTCTCTAGGAGTTCGACATTTCAGCATTTCAGGACTTTGACACTTTGATGCTTCAGTAATTCGACACTTTGGTGCTTCAAGAATTTTCAATACTTGACTTCCATGATTCTATAGAGCGTCGAACTCCAAAGAGAGGGATCTTCCTTCATCTGTTCCATTGTCCTGGATGGTTTGGATCACTTCGAGAGTCCGTGTTTTGTCTCTTTGGGAATTTCACACACTTCCCATTTCAAAACTCCTGAAGCTCATTTACCCGAACACTTCGATCGTATGTCACCTATCCCTCTCAATATCAATGGCTCATGCTTGCTTTGGGCCTTGGGAATTTGGACAATTTCTCTCATTCTATACTTTGTGAAATTTTGGACTTCTGAATGCCCGTGAGATGATAATATGAACTGCTTCTGGAATCTCCGCTATTGAAAGATTAAAACTACTTGCTCACCTGCTAATAATTCCAATCCATCATAAGTTGCTCTGAACACTGCACTTCGACGCTTCATGTGAATACCATGAAATTGGATGACCTATTACCCTTGACAACTATATGTGATAACACATCCCACATGTGTACGTGCCTTTCCCCACTACAACTCGCGTACACCTCAGAAACTAGGGTTTTTCTCAGATTATGCAACTTTGGAACTTTCTCCATCAACCCTCCTTTACTACCTTAGACTTGCGTAACTTCAGACGTATCAATGAGTACCTACAATAAACCTTTCAAAAAATAATAAATATTCACTGTGCTCAATATATGGATTATAATAAGAGACCCTTTCTTTCTTATTTATACTCTTCAAGTAGCTTCCTCTAGGGGTTATCTTCTAACTGCTTTACCAAATTTCTTTCTTTTAGGGATAACCCACTTCTAACTAATTTTTCCACTTACAACCACTTTATCCAAAAATAGTAAACTCTCCACTTCTAGTTGCAACTAATTTATTTTTAATTATTTTCTTATGGAAAACACTTAACCCATGATTAAATCCTAGTTGCAACCACTTTGACTAGTCAACTTATTCTAGGATATTCTAGAATAATTTGACTTCTTTGACCTTTTAGGGACTTCTAGATAACTCATGAGGGTTCTCCAACTTTACTAAGCCATATCTCATCAACCATGAGGAACTGTGTGACATACCACATATCACTGGAAATGGAACGTCTTGTATTATCCAACCATAATAGTCTCACCTATAAATTCACTGATAGTCATTAGATTATTCCTCAACCAAACTTGGGTTCACTTACCCATACCTCTAGAGATACTAGATTGTGATACCAGACATACTAAAGGGTTGACATCAATCTACCATATCACTCTCCAAGGGTTGACATCAATGACAACCAATTGTCCATCAATCTAAACCAATTGTCTGACAATCTCCCCCTTTGGCATTGATGGTAACACTTAGTCATAAAAACACTCATGCTCATACTCCTCATCAATGTTTCTATCTCTCCCCCTTTGACATCAATGGAAAAGGGTATCTCTCCTTTGGGTTTCTCCCCATTACTTAACTCTCCTTGGGGTTTCTCCCCCTATCTGCATTGTCCTTGGGGTTGATCCCCCTATATTCATTCCTCTGATTACTCACTCTTTGACCAAATGTTAACTCCTCATGTCGATGTGTGTCCTCTTGACACTATACATGTTGTAACCAATAAAGGAAAAAATAATAAATCCCCCTATGGGTATTTCTCCCCCTTTATTCTTTGCAAGATGTCATTTAATCATTGTGATCAATATGCTACCACTGTAATCTTCTTATGTTGCGTATGTTGTTTCTCTACTAGAACATTGATCAACTCCTCAACAATACTGCATCAAGAATACCATCATATGTTATTCCTTTGATGATACTTGGACATTTCCATGAATCATACAATGATCCATCAATCTATAACTGTTTTTGTAATTGTCTCTTTCATTGTCAACCGATCACTATCACAACAACCTGTCCAACCAATAATTGTCACATCCAGGAAACCAGATCCACTGTCATCTGCATGCAACTCATGCCAATATCACCAAGAGCATATCTCAGACCATATTATCAACATCACAAACACATGCCTCTACCAAGAATGTACCAACATCACCACATACCATCACAAGATATGTGTCTCAACCAAGTACCAACCTGTACCATGCATCAACCTATACCTGTACCATCAACAAGTGCATCAACCATCCACCAAATGTGTATCACCACCTGTACGATACCATGTGCCAACCATGTATATCAACACTGTACCATATACCATAAGATATCATCAATGAAGTGCCTCAACCATATGCCAATAATATGTGCCAAATGTGTACCAAGCATGTATTAAGATCACCAACAAGTGCATCTATCAATGTACCAATACCAATATCATCATCAACCATACAACATGCTAACCATGTACCTCAAAAAATTGGCATATCACTCATGATATGCCTCAACCAACTACCATAAACTATGTGCCAATGTATCTCAACAAGTAGACCTCAATCAACATGCACCATACATCCAATAATGTGCCTCAAGTCATATACCAAGGCCCTCAAAAACATGTCTCAATCATGCTCCCCGACATCACCAAGATACAACCTCAAACCTCAAGTATGCACCATAATATGTAACCAAACCAGAAACCAAACCAACCACTAATGCCTCTAATCAATGTATCATAACCGTTCCAAGGTGCATCATCAATAATACATACCTCTCAAGTGTATAACATTTCATAACCAATAAAGTAACCTTTAAAGAATACATGTAACTTATAGATGACCTGAAACACCAACTGCAGAACTATAGCTTATTCACTGACCATAGAAACCAAGTACCAACATTCTTTCTCAATTCTGCAAGTGCCTCACTAGACAGACACTAGATGA
>CBVK0102843830.1:0-10624 GCA_900067695.1 Picea abies
CTGTAATCTTTTTCTTTGCATTAATAAACTGCTCCAAGTGGCCGCGTTGGTTGGGGCCGTGGATGTTTCCCCATAGGGGTTTTACCACGTGAAAACATCGGTGTGTTGATCTTTGATATGGTTATGTGAGTGGTTACTGAAGGTGTTCATCCTCTGTTGGAATACCTCTATTTTTGAACATGGTATCAGAGCCTGTTTGAAGACCCTCTCCTGTTGTAGATCGAGATTGTGAAGCCAAGTTGCCTCATCTCCATTTTTTGGCATTTTAGTACATTTCTAGGTTGAGAGGACTATTCCATTGTTTCCAGAGCACTCGTTTCATTTAGGAACACTTTTCGTTTCACTCAAAAAGGTTTTTGTTTGCCCAAGATACGACCATTACAGTCATATCCAGAGGTATAAAGCCTGAATATGCATTTTTTAAATTTCTGCAAAGTTTTATTTTGATTTTATTTCAGTTTGTATTTTTTTTATTTCTGGGTTGCTACTCTTTTAGATCTGCGTATTCTCTTTTCCCCGTGCCCTGTGCGATATCAGAAAATTAGAAACAGATAGGAAAAGGTGCATCTTCTGGGTAAGCTAACCGAGATCTAACCCTTGTTGTCATCGAGAAGTGAAATTTTTTTCATGTGTGAAAAGAGTTTTTTTTTAGCATGTTCTCCAAGGCCGTCTTCAACAACAACAAAAACAACAAAAACAAAAACAAGAATCCTCCTTCTGAATATTACAATATGTTTTGCTGGACCATTTGGTTAAAACTTGCCTTATTAAGTAAGAGGTCTTGAGTTCAAGTCTCTCTTTTGTTACTTTTTTGAAAAAGTTCATGCTAAAAATTGTAAAGTGCATTTCACTTCAAGTAAAAGTGAATCACTATAAGTAGCTTTATATTTTATTTTAGAGTTATTTACTTTGCATGCAACTTTTCTGTTATAAGGTAACTTCATTGTAAAAGTGATCCCCACTTCTCTTTATAAAAGTGGGTCACTTCATAAAGTAACTTACACTATCACGTGGTTATTTGGTTATCATTTCTGCCTTTTTTAAAAAGGGCATAACTCTCACATCAGAAGTCCGTTTTCAGTGCCGTTTTTTTTTAAACCGCATAACTTTTCAAGATCGTTCCATCCAGATAATTAGTTTCAGTTTTTAAATCTGCATTATCTGCATATTTAATATGTATTCTACAAGTAATGTCTTGCTTACCAGCAACAACTACTTCTAATAAAAATCCCATATGGAAGATTTATTAAGAAGTAAAGGCCTGTACTGGATTACCTTGGGAAAGGAAACAATACCCACTAATGATGATAAGAAAGCCAAATGGGATAATAGGAATGATGAAGCATGTGGAATAATCAGAATGTCCATCTCTCCTGATTTAAGGTACCACCTTCAAGGAATTGATGACCCCGAAGAATCTTGGAACACGATTGAATCTGTGTTTGGTAAACTCAATATTATTCGAGCACAAAAGTTAGAAAATAAAATACTGACCTTGATTCCAAGTGATTTTTCTTGCCTTGGAGACTATCTATCTAAGTTTAAAACACTCATAATTTTATGTGAAGAATGTAAGATAAAAATGGAGGAAGAGCGTTGCATATATCTTATTCTTTCTAAGTTAGGTAGTGCATATTCTGTGTTTGTATCTACCATTTATGCCATGAAAGAGGCTCTAGGGAAAGATTATGTAAAACCCACTCTTGAATCCTTTTGTGCTTCTTTGATTAGAGAGGAAGATAAGCTTGTACAACTTGGAGTGATCAACATTGCAGGTACCTCCAACAAAGCCTTAGTTGCCCAACAGAAAGATAAACCCAAGTATCCCAAGAAGCAACATCCTCGCTACAACAACAAACAACCTAAGGGTCCCAAACCCACTCAGAGAGCTTCAACTCCTAATGGTGACAAATGATCAAAATATAAAATTAAGAATACTAATAGACATTGCAACCTTTGTGACAAAGATGGTCATGATGAGTCCAAATGTTTCAAGAAGATGGCAGTCTTAGAAGCAGCGATGAATAAGCACAACATCTGTATTGATTCTTCTTCTCATGGACATGCACTTTTTGCTTTTGGTTTTTCCTTCAATACACCTTCTACTACTACTTCTTCTTTTGATGAGTGGCTTATTTATTCAGGAGCATCTTATCATATGGCTAAGGATAAAGCCATATTTTCTTCTCTAAATGAATGTAACACCAAGAAAATATTTGTTGGTGATGATAGATCTCTCAGTGTTGTAGGATCTGGAACAGTTCAGGTAGAAAATGGCCATTTCAATGATGTATTATGTGTTCCAAATATTTCTTGTAACCTTCTATCAGTATATCAAATCACTCATTCAGGTGAAGGTAAAATCGTCGAGTTTTCACCTCACCAAGTTGTAATCAAGGATCTAAAAGATCCTAAGAATGTTCTTGCAACTAGAATTGCTGATGATATTACCAGGCTGTACAAGTTTGACAACTTTGGGTCATCGGCTTTTTCATCATTTTTTGTTTCTCATAGCGATGACTTGAGCAAACTTTGGCATGAGCGGTTTGATCATCTAAACTATCGCTCATTGCAACAACTATGTAATCAATAGATGGTGACTGGTCTTCCTCTTGTTTCATGCAGAGATGGTGTTTGTGCCGGTTGTTTTCTCGACAAACATCATCGGGATAGTTTTGACAAACGTGCCTCTTGGCACACCTCAGGTCCTTTGCAGCTTGTTCACAGTGATTTGTGTGGTCCACTTTCTTCTCCTTTTTCTGGGTGCAACTATTTCTTAACTTTCATTGATGACTTTTCTAGACGTACTTGGGTTTGCTTCTTAAAACTCAAGAGTGAAGTTTTTGACAAGTTTTTGACCTACAAGGCCCTTGTAGAAAAGCAATCTGGACATCAAATTCAAAGGTTAAGAACATATAATGGAGGCGAATATGTGAACAATAATTTTACAAGCTATTGCACTACACAGGGAATCCAAATGCAACACACTGTTCCATATCCACCACAACAAAATGGTTTTGCTGAGAGAAAGAACCACACATTAAAATAAATGGCTAATTGTGTGATCCAATCTAAGGGATTAAGTCTAAAGTATTGGGCGGAAGCCATCAACTGTGAAAATTACACAGTAAATCACACTCCCACAAAGGCTCTTAAAAATATAACACTGGAAGAAGCTTAAACTAAAATTAAAGCAGATGTAAGTCACTTCTGTGTATTTGGCAGTATAACATGGGTTCACATTCCTGATGAGAAAAGGAAAGCATTGTAGCCTAAAAGTGAGAAGTGTATATTTGTTGGTTATTCTGAAGATGTCAAAGGTCACAGACTTCTTCAATCACATTGTAATGAAATTATTCTTAGAAGAGATGTTAAATTTTATGAAAATCTCTTGGCCTGCAAGCCATCTTCGACGATTGTGCCTTCTTCGGCTTGCGAGCCATCTTCGACGTTTGTTCCTTCTTATGATCTGGTTTCTTCTTCAGATGATGACAGTGAGGATGAAAATCCACCTCCGCCTTCTCATCCTCCTCTAGATGAGTCCTTTGAACTTGAACCAACACCAACTCCACCGCTTCCTAGATGGGTCCGTTCAACATGAGAAGCAGTTGGTGATCTTGTCGGTGATCCTTCAAATCAGCGCCGGACACGTTTACAGTTCCAACGAGCCTCTTCTCTTTTGGCTCAAGTTTTAGAAACTCATGATCCAGAGACATTTGCAGAAGCTTCAGGTCATCCAGATTGGGATACATCAATGAATGAAGAGTATCGTTCTTTAATGGAAAACAATACTTGGGATCTTGTACCTCTTCCAAAAGGAAGAAAACTTGTTAGATGCAAATGGGTCAACAAAACTAAGTATGCATCAGATGGAAGTGTTGAAAGACACAAGGCTCAGTTAGTTGCCAAAGGATTTTCCCAAGTTGAAGGAATTGATTATATTGAAACCTTTGCCCCTGTAGAAAAAATGAATTCCATCCGCCTTGTTCTTGCCCTTGCCACCTCACATAAATGGGAGGTCCATTAGATGGATGTTAAATCCGCCTTCTTGCATGAAGATTTGCAAGAATAAATCTACATGGAACAACCTCCTGGATATGTCTAGAATGACTCTAGCCTTTTTTGTCGCCTCAAGAAATCTCTTTATGGTCTCAAGCAAGATCCTCGAGTTTGGTATGCCAAAATGGATAGCTTTCTTATTTCCACTGGATTCTCTAGATGCCATTCTGATCCTAATGTCTATACCTAGATGCCATTCTGATCCTAATGTCTATACCAAGAAAGTAGGAAGCCATATCATAATCCTTGTCCTTTATGTTGATGACCTTATCATTACTGGTAGTGACTCAAAACTTTTAAACCATGTGAAAACCAACCTTAAGAAGAAATTTGAAATGACAGACTTAGGTTTTTTGCACTATTTCCTTGGCCTCCAAGTTTTGCAAACCAATGAAGGAATTTTTCTTTCCCAGTCTAAGTATGCTTGCGTCGCTTTCACATGGACGATTGTAAACCAACCCCTTCTCCCTTCCAGTCCGGAGTCAAGCTTTCTGCCACCTGTACTTCTCCTGAAGTTGATGCCACCTTGTACCGTCAGTTAGTTAGTAGCCTCTTATACTTGACTCATACCCATCCAGATCTTTCCTTTGCTGTTGGTCTTATTGCCCAATATATGAAAACACCCCATGAAATCCATTAGAAAGCAACTAAAAGGATACTTCGCTTTGTTTGTGGTACAATTCAGTTCGGGATACATTACAGTTCAGGGGGGACTCCTTTATTGGTTGGTTTCACTGATTCAAATTGGGCCAGAGACCTTGATGATCGGAAATCTACCACAGGTTATGTTTTCAGCCTTGGTTCAGGACCTGTCACTTGGGCCTGTAAGAAACAACAGGCTATTGCACTTTCTTCAGCAGAAGCAGAATACCGAGCAACGATAAATGTAATTCAGGAAGCCCTGTGGCTTCGACAGATCCTTTCAGAGTTTGGATTCCAGCACCAACATTTGACCAGATTTTGGTGTGACAATCAGACTGCCATCAAGCTCGCCAAAGACCCAGTTCAACATCAGTGTAGCAAACACATCGAGCTACACATTCACTTCATCAGAAATCTAATTCATGATCAAGTTATTGAAGTACTCTTTTTCCCTACATAAGATCAAGTTGTAGACATTTTCACAAAGACTCTTACAGAAGCGAACTTTTCCAAACTTCGATCTATGTTAGGAGTTCAAGAAGTTGTCATTAAGGGGGGATAGGTTCTAATGCCTCCTTCGTTATCCTATTGTGTCACTATTGTAAATCCTTCAATCCTATCCCAAGTTGTTCTTTGTTAGGATATTTAGACACTTAGGAGTTAGTTAAGATCTACTTGGTCTAATATGTTTTTAGGTAAAAGTGTGTTTCTTTAGTATGCATTAGTATGCATTTGTAGTTAGGAAATCCAACGGTCATGATATGTTCTCAATATAGAGTGATCCGACGGTTCATACTCTCCTCGATCTTAACAGCCATTGATCCATGGCTTAACACCCGATTGGTCCATGATCTCTATTTAAAGAGCATGGAGGGTCATTTGCCGATGATTGATTGTGAGAAACTCTCTTGTAAAATCTCTCTGTAATCTTTTTCTTTGCCATGTTGGTTGGGGCCATGGATGTTTCCCCGTAGGGGTTTTAACACATGAAAACATCAGTGTGTTGATCTTTGATATGGTTATGTGAGTGGTTACTAAAGGTGTTCATCCTCTGTTGGAATACCTGTGTTTTCGAACATCCCTCACTGAATTCTCTTCTCCAAAAACCCTCAAGCTCATTGGATATATTAAGAATAGGAAGGTCATCATCCTTGTTGACAATGGTATCACTCAAAATTCTGTTCTCGTCAGTTTGCCCAGGAAACCAATTGCTATATTCGTGTTGTCAATAATTTTCAAATCATGATAGCTAATGGTGGGTCCATGAAATGTGGTGGGCATTGTGAAAATGTATGTCTTCAAATTGGACATTATCACCTAAAATCTCATATGTTTTCCATTGAAATGGGCGGTTGTGACATTGTGTTAGGTGCTAAATGTTTACACACTTTGGGTTCCATTATTATGGATTTTAAGGAATTAACCATGCAAATCCAACATGAGGGACAAAGGTATCACTTCCAAGGTCTCATAATGGGTTATCCTGAGATCATCAATTCCCATCACATGGAAAATCTCCTCAAGAAAGGCCACTTCGGTATTATTGCTCAAGTCCATTCTATTCACGTGGTTGAGACACCCTCTGTGCATTCTGACCTCAAGGCTATTCTCTCCAAACACCAAGTTTTTTTTTCCACTCCTTAGGGACTTCCGCCTTCTCGTGGTGTTCATGATCATTCCATACTCCTTGTTTCTGGCAGTCTTCCTCCCAATGTTTTCCCTTATCATCATCCCTTTGCCCAAAAGAATAAAATTGAGAAAATAGTGCAGGAATTGCTACAAGCGGGTGTTATCTTCCCTAGTACCAACCCTTATTCTTCTCATGTGGTCATGGTACTTAAGAAAAAAGGTACTTGGCACATGTGTCTCGACTTTCGTGCCCTCAATAAACTCACCATCAAGGAAAAGTTTCCCATTCCTTTCATCGATGATCTCTTGGATGAGTTGAGTGGTGCTTAGTATTTCACTAAAATTGATCTGCATTCTGGCTACTACCAGATACATATGCAAGATGATGACATCCCCAAGAATTCCTTTCGAACTCATGAGGGTCACTATGAGTTCTTGGTCATGCCCCCTCCACCTTCCAAATCCTTATGAATCATGTCTTCCATCCTTTTCTTCTTCATTTTGTCTTAGTTTTCTTTGATGATATTCTCGTCTATAGTAAAACTTGGCAATCCCATCTTTCCCATGTCGATTAAGTTCTTCATCTACTCTCTCAGTATCAAATTTTCCTCAAACACTCTAAATGTTCCTTTGGCACCTCGAAAGTCGAGTACTTGGGTCATATTGTTGGCAAGGCTGGTGTCTGGGTAGATCCTAAGAATATTGAAACAATGCAGGATTGGCCTTGCCCCAACACTATCAAAAGATTGTGTGGTTTTCTGGGTTTAACATGATATTATCATAAGTTTTCTTAGAATTATGGAAATATTGTGACACCTCTCACTACTCTACTTAAAAATAATTCTTTCACTTAGACTCTCGTAGTTGATCTAGCCTTTCAAGCATCGAAGGTAACTATGTGCACTACTCTAGTCTTTTCCCTTCCTGATTTCACAAAGACCTTTGTCCTGGAATGTGGTGCCTCCGGGAGAGGAATTGGAGTAGTCCTTATGCAAGAGAGAAACCTTTCACCTTTACCAACAAACAATTATCAGAACGCCATTTGGGCCAATCAATCTATGAAAAGGAAATGTTGGTTATTCTGCATGTATTGGATCTCTGGCACCCTTATCTTTTGGGGAAACACTTCCAAATTAAGACATATCATCAAAGCCTCAAGTATTTTCTGGAGAAACGACCTTCCTCTCGAGAGAAACAAAAATGGGTAACTAAGCTCTTTGGATATGATTATGAGATCATTTACAAGAAAGGTAAAGAAAATGTGGTTGTTGACGCTCTTTCTCGAAAATATGAAGATAAAGGGTCCCTGTTCTCCCTATCCTTCATTGTACCATATTGGCTCCAAAATGTTTACCAGGAATGGCTATAAGATCCTAAAATTTCTCATATAATCCAACACTTGCAAGCCAATTCTCCAGTTTCCCCAAGGTACTCTTGGCACAATGACGAGATTCACTACAAAGGCATTTTGTATTTAAGTAAACAATCACAGCTTAAATCCACGATGCTTTCTAAGCTTCATGATACTCCCACAACTGGGCACTCAGGGTTTACCAAAACCTATGATAGGGTCAAACGTTCTTTTTTATGGGATGGTATGAAAAAGGACGTGAACACTTTTGTGGAAAAATGTGATGTTTGTCAATGTAACAAGGGAGAAACAATCAAATCCCCTGACACACTCCAACCATTTCTGATTCCACCCGCTATTTGGAGGGACATCTCTATGGATTTCAATGTGGGATTACCTAAATCAGGCAATAAGTCAATCATCATGGCGTTAGTTGATCGTCTTTCCAAGTATGCTCATTTTTGTGCTCTTCAACATCCAATATACTGCCTCCAATGTGGCTCAAATTTTCATGGATCATATCTTCAAGCTTCTTGGCATGCCTCATTCTATTGTTTCTAATTGAGACCCCACTTTCACCAATGATTTTTGGCAAGAACTGTTCAGGCTATAGGGCACCCAATTGCATCTCAACACTGCCTATCATCCCTAGAATGATGGTCAAACCAAAGTTGTCAACAAGTGTTTGGAAACTTATTTGAGGTTTTTTGCCTCTGAAAGACAAACTCAATGGGCTCAATGGTTACCATTAGCTGAATGGTGGTACACCACTTCCTACCATACAACTACATGCATGAATCCTTTTGAAGTAGTATATGGAAAAAAAGACACCTTTCGTTCTCTCCTACATGACAGGTGTCTCGAAGGTTCAAGAGG
The DNA here is from genome assembly GCA_900067695.1 of Picea abies. Taxonomy (NCBI): domain Eukaryota; kingdom Viridiplantae; phylum Streptophyta; class Pinopsida; order Pinales; family Pinaceae; genus Picea; species Picea abies. The sequence goes on from CBVK0102843830.1 coordinate 8,558, forward strand.
TTGACCAAACACTTACAGTTTGAGAAGCTACTCTCCATACCCTCAAAGAGAATTTGGTCATGGCTCAAAATTGCATGAAGAAAAAATCCAATCAAGGTCGCTCAGAACGTCAATTTGTTGAAGGAGACCATGTATTTCTTCAAATGCAACCTTATAAACAAACTTCACTCAAGGCTGAACATTTTCATAAACTGGCGCTCAAATTTTATGGTCCTTATACAGTTCTTAAGCATGTGGGATAGGTGGCCTATTAGTTATCTTTGTCTATTTCTTCTAATATCCATCCTGTTTTTCATGTCTCATGCTTAAAGAAGGTGATTGGAACTAAGTTCCAAACTCAAACCAACCTTCCCAAGTTGGATGAAGAAGGGCCCATCTGGTTGCAGCCACAAGCAGTTTTGGACCAGCGTGAGCATCGTCTCCGTCAATGCACAATCAAGGAAGTGTTAGTCTAGTGGAAAGATACAACTCCCACAGATGCCACCTGGGAGCCAACTAACATTATGCAACACTTTCCTCCTCTCAAGCCTTGAGGACAAGACTGATTTTAAGGGGGAGGGCATGTTAGGGACCTAACCTACCTAACCCCTCAAATGGGTAGAATAATATATTTCCATGTAATAAAGGTCAATATTAATAAGGCCTAGCAATAAGGAGGAATAAGTCAATTGTAAGAAGATGTTAAGCCCTAATATTGGCTCATTACCCCTTAATTGGGGCATATTAGATTAGTAATGCTATTTTATTTATGTCGGATTTAGGCCATTAGTTGTAATTTAGATTAGTAATGTTATTTTAAAAGGAGACATTTTCATTTTGAATCATCTTGTACTTGAACATTTAAGTGGGGTAAAAGAAGGTTGCCCCCTCGAAGAGGCTTATTATCTGAAATTATATCTTTTTCAAGGTGTTGAGTACTTTTCCTGAGGTTTTTCTATGCTATATTGTTGTTTGGTTCTTAACATATGGGACCAGAGCTCAAGGTCTTGGGGTTTCGCTGCTACATCAGAGACACCGTGGAATTTTCACTATAACTTTTTTTCTACAATGTTTCCAAAGAAACAAATTGGAGGATATTTAGAACAAAGATCAAGGTACGTCGGGTTCAAAATTCAGCTCCTGAGGCCTTAAACTTTCAGAGATACAGCCTGTACAAGATAGGGTTCTGGAATCATCCTGAAATGAGTCATTGCGGAATTTTGGCTATAAATTTTTTTCTGTAACGTTTCAGAACCTGAACTCCGGATTCCATTTATAGAAATTGGTAATGTATCTGTGGTAAAAATTTCGTCTTCTGTATCATCTTAAATTTGTAGATAAACCCTGTGTAAGATAGGGTATTTGACTAGTCCTATTGACTAGTCTCAAGAAGGTGTTCTAGGTAAAACAATCATAACTTCTTCCTAGAGTATCCAAATTGTGTGGGACTAGTTGTATTGGATTGTGGACAGTCTGTAGTATTTTGGGTGCAAGTTTCAGGATTTTATATCAATTATTTTGTGCGGGGCACACTATACAAGTGAGATCTCCTGGAAAGGAAAAAAATTGGCAAGTTGTGGGGAAGCTATCGTAAATTCTGCTTGGCACATCCAATTTTGATCAGACCTGTGGCATTGCAGAGAAGAAATATCATAGAAATACATAAGAGAAGGTTTCATACCCAGAAGGGCCAAAAATTGGGAGATACAATAGAAGAAATATTGTCTAGCAGAACCACCTCAAAATTAAGGTTCAAAAGTGATACTTGGCCAACATGCCACCCAAAAAGGGAACTTCTACACCAAATAAACCTCCAGAAAATCCTACTTGGACTCTTGATGAAGGTGAAGAAATGTGTAGGGACATAAATGAACTACAAAATAAGATGGATTCAATGGAAGCTAAGATGGATTCAATGGAAACTAAGATGGATTCAATGGAAGTTAAGTTGATGGATTCAATGGAAGCTAAGTTGGATACTAAGATGGATTCAATGGAATCTAAGTTGGACACTAAGATAGATGGTTTAAAAGGGGATATCATGGAAGTATTGAAAAATTTCATAACAGAGAAGACACCTGAAAGTGA
>CBVK0102843840.1:0-12426 GCA_900067695.1 Picea abies
CCATCTAGAGGCATCAGACAAGGGGATCCGCTATCCCCCTTCATGTTCATTCTAATGATGGAAGGGTTGAGTAGAAGTATAAAAAACGCAAATGCAGCTAGTGAAATAAAAGGCCTCAAACTGTTTGAAAACTGTCCAACCTCAACACACCAATAGTTTGTTGATGACACCCTGCTCCATGGCACATCCACGGTAAAGGAAGCAAAGGCTTATAAAAAAAACTTAGAAGACTTCGAGGAAGCCTCGGGGGCGGAAATCAATCACTCCAATTCCATGATATATTTTTTCAACGCTAATCTGGTAATTCAAAGAAACTTGACCAACATTATGGGGTTTGAACATAAAACGCTGCCAATGAAATACTTGGGAATCCCCCTCACAGATAGAGCTTACAAAAATACTACGTGGGAAGGAGTTATCAGTAAATTGCAAGAGAGGGTAAAAAACTGTACACAAAAATCTCTAAATCTAGTCTGAAGGCTTATCCTCACCAAAATAGTTCTACAAGCAATTTCGGAGTTTGTGGTTTCAGTGTTTCCAGGCCCCAAAGGAATACTACAAAAGATAAGATCCATCCAAAGAAATTTCCTATGGATAGGCATAGAAAACAAAAAAAAATGGGCCATGGTGGCATGGGACAAGGTATGCATACCAAAGAGCAAAGGAGGCCTGGGGTTACAAGACCCACAGGTAACCAAGGAGGCCTATGGGGCAAAGCTCTAGTGGAGATGGGTAAAAGACAAATCGGTGTCATGGGCGAATCTCTGGAAAGCCAAGTATGCCTCGAATATCAATGACCATCAGGCAATTCGGTTCATGGGAACAAGGGAGGGATCCACCATCTGGAATCTCGCCTAGAGAAATAATAAATGGATCCAGAATCATAGCTTCTGGGAAGTCAAAAATGGTAGAACAACAAGGTTCTGTGAGGAAGCATGGCAACAGGAACCCAAAATGGAAACTTCGGATAGGGAGGAGCTCCAACGAGAAATGATTGGGCAAGGCAAAACAAAAATCCATCAATATTGGAAGCAAAGGGATGGCAACGCTAGATGGAGGATCTGGGACAAGCTCAATCCACAAAATAGAGCCCAAATCGAAACAATAATGAAAGAGGTGGAGGAGGAATTGGGGAAAAGGAAAATCGAGGTCTCGAAAGAAGATGACCAATTGAGGTGGGGCAAGAAAAATGGGGGCAAATTCAACTTAAAAGAATCACGGTATTACATTGTGGGCCAGGACCAAGAAAATTCGAAGTCGCGGTGGGAAAAGATCTGGAAGAGTCCCCAATGGACAAAAACCAAAATGTTTGAATGGCTAGTACTACACAGTCGAATTCTAACCTGGGAGAACCTCATGAAAAGGGGTTTCATAGGTCCCTCTTGCTGCCATCTATGTCAGGTCAAGGAGGAAACAACTGATCACCTCCTCAACGAATGCAGCTACACACCCAAAATTTGGGATCGGGTGGCATGCATCTAACGCCAATCCAATAGAGTCAGGGGGGGACATCAGCACAACCATCAAATACTGGAATAAAATATACAACAAAAATCAAATGGTGAACCTTTGTTGGAATCTAATGTCGGGGATGATCATCTGGGAGATCTGGAAAGAAAGGAACATCTACATCTTCAGGAATGATAGCCTATTGATAGAAAGGTTGAAGGATGAAATAGTCTCTCAAATAAGAGAAATAGTGCAGAGCCGCAACTACAATAAGGAGAAATTTCAACTTACAAACCAAGACTCCCGCATCCTGGAATTTTTCCATCTGAAGGATTGGAGCAACAACATACCTATGGGAGGTGAACCGCAACTCCGGATAGGAGTCCGCAACTAGACTCCTCCTTTGTCAAGGTTCCTCAAACTGAATTTTGACAGGGCAACAAAAGGAAATCTGGGAGTGGCAAGGCCAGGTGGAGTGATCAGAGACAGTGGTAGAAATATCATCTGATTGTACGTTGGGAGCATAGGAAACTCAATAAACAACGCAGTAGAATTTGGAGCCCTGGAGCTCGACCTTGAAATCCTATGCCGAGAAAAAATGAAAAACACCATCATGGAAGGTAACTCCACCCTGGTAATCAACACGACAAAAAAAATCCAAAACGACACCAGAGTGGGCAAGGTTCAGCGACACTGGCACCTAGCACACTCCATCCATAAAATCCAGGAGCATATGAGAACGTTGAACATAGTGGAATTGTGGTGGGTGCGCAGGTCAACGAACACTCTAGCGAACAGATTCGCCAACGAGGGTGTCGACAAGGAAGGCCATGAACTAGATGAACTTGGATCAGACTACCGAGTGGGCAACTCAGGACGGACTGTAGCCATCTGGCGGCAAAAGATCATGATGGTTGCTTAAACATGGAAAGTCACATCAAGGAGGAAAACACAAGGCCTCTCGAAAGGAACGTGGGACCCAGGCAAAATATGATTGCCTAACACTTGGCCACCAATTATCATGCAAGATCACAATAGGCAACAAGTGGGCGAACAGAAGCAAGGTCAATACATTAGTAAGAGTCGTGGGGAAAGCATGAGTGAATGGCCAGGAAGCAAGTCGAATGCAACGAATGACTTAAGGCATGAGGAGATGGTGATAACTAGGAACGATCCACCAGCCCCCAGTACAGGTACGGGGATAGGAACAGTTGGATCACATGCGAGTAAGGGCAGTGGAAAGTACAGGGATAAAGGTGGTACCATCATGATAAAATGATCCTTACCAACAAATAATGATGGAAGCGCTCACCACCTTGGGAAAATCATGGCTGGAAGTACATGATCCCAGCAGGGGAAATACCATAAGAAGAGGGATAGCAAGAGTAGAAGCAAACAGAAGGAACGCAACAATAAGGGTTATTACAGTTTCAAGGGCAGGAAGAGTAAGGAAACTTGTGAAGTGAGGTACAAGTTGAGTAGCCAGAGCAGGATCTGCGGCAAGCAAAGAGGGATGGCACGACTGAAGCATACGCACAAGAAGAGTATCCCCCTTGAGAAGGAATTCCCGAAAAGTTCATGGTGGTTAACAAGAATGGAGCAGGCAATGAAAGATGGGGAGGGCACCTTCCATACTATGGTTGCACCGAAAGGGAAGGCAAAAATTACGCGTTGGGAAGAGGAATTAAAGGACAAGCGCAAAGGCAAAGACTGGGGTGACATGGTGCTGGAAGCAGAGTGGGTGATTGATCTGGGGGCTACGCGACCCAGTGAAACCCTCTACCATAAAATGGTAGAGATGGCCTGGCTAACCAAGATGTTGATCGGGAAAGTGAATTCAGAAAAGGAGGAAGTCGGACAGGAGGAAAACCGAGAAAAAAAAACAATGTTGGATGAGATCCTGCATCGCCTCAGCAATCTGGAAACAATCATCAAATTATTAGTAGAGGTGGAGAAGGACAAAAAATGCAAGTTGGAGCGGTTGGTGGTTCAGTTCCACCTTTAGCTACATTATGTTCATCACATGGACATCACGCCTGTGGATGGACAAGGCGCACCAGCCCAAATCAGGAAGACCTGCATGGTATCCTCAAAGGAAGATAACAAGGGCCAGGCGGATGGCGGGAAGGAGCACCCCTAGGTGTTGTAACGCCTCTTAGTTTCATCTTTTTAGATTTTGTTAGTTTAAAGGCAGCTATTCCCAGGAAGTAGAAGGTTAGTTCAGAGTTGTAACAAACTCTGGTTTAGTTGGAAAGTTTTAGTTAGTTCTTTATGTCTATGCTTTTCAAACTAGGTATGGAAGGTCTGGTCTGGTTTCCCTTTGTGGCAGATGCATCCACCGTAACTATCAACACTGGCAACAGGGACCCCCTGGTCTGGTTTCCTTCTAGGCAGACCAGGATCCCCCCCTTTTTTTATCATAATACCTACAAGTAATACAGATTCCTACACTGATTTACAAAAAAAATAAATTGTTGTAGTATAAACACATATATTTAATTGTAAATATTGAACAAGATGAGATCAAATGCAATCACATAAATTGACACCGTAATTTTATGTAGTAAAACTTTATACATAGAAACATACATGGGCTTACATACACTCAACTTGTCTCAAGACTCTCTTTATTGTCTCTATAAGCGTACATAGATTTATAGCATCTCTCAATGAGCCACACATTATGTAACAAACTAAATAAAGGAACCACTAAATCTATTACATCCCACAAAATTGTGGAAAATTGATTAGCATATCTCAACATTAATGACTATTCAATTTTTTGAGTATCCTTTACTTTAGGTGTTACTCAAATTTATAAAATGTTATTTCTTTTACTTATTTATTGAAATATTAAATTTATTGAAATATAATAAATATTTATTAAATTTATTGAAATATAATTTTTTTAATGTTTTTTACTTTATATTTTATTAAACAAATTTAAAAAAAAAAAAGTTAATAAATAAATTTACTAAAATATTAAATATATTCATCACTATAATTATCTGTGCAATTCTACTTCCACTGCTGGAGTTAAAGGCTGGAGATAAAAAAGACAACATTTAGTAAATTATGTCATTAAAAAAGAAAAATGTATATTCTAAACTTTTTATATTTTGTATTATTTCACGCAATCATAACAGATACAATTGGTGAAATTACTTTTTTTTTATTATTATTTAAATTATATTTTTTATTATTTAAATTGTATTTGGAATGTCTAAATGTTTACCTTGAAAACCTCTATAATATCAGTGGTAAAATTGTTAGTTGAATTGTATTTTGAATATCTAAATTGATACCTTACAAAACTAGTAAAATCGCCTTTTTATTATTTAAATTATATTTAAATACCTTACAAAACTAGTAAATGTTTACCTTGAAAACCTCTATAATATCAGTGGTAAAATTGTTAGTTAAATTGTATTTTGAATATCTAAATTGATACCTTACAAAACTAGTAAAATCACAATTTTTTATTATTTAAATTATATTTTGAATACTTAAATGAATACCTTGAAAAAACCTAAATTATAGAGATTTAACAACCAAATTTTACAATTATAACAATTTCCATATTTCATACAAAATTGATAAAAAAAAACAAAAACTTTTAAACTACTTCAAAAAAGCTAATTTAAATCAAATATTATTAATTAAATTAAAAACCTACTAAATTTGAAATAATAGTTTTATTAATCATACCTTTATATTTAAATGTTCAAAATATGTTTTTTTCATTAAACAATGAATTATTCATTATGTTCCTGGGCATGACCTTATATTAATACGTTCAGAATAGATTTAATATATTTTAATTTTTGTTATATTAGAGACAAGATAATAAAGCGTATCATCTATATGAAATGGAATAGTATAATAGTTAAATAATAATAATAGGGAGATGATGTTTAACTCTTTTCCCTTTTTAATTTATTATAACTAATTACTTAATTATTAACTAAGTTATATTATTTACTAACACTAAGGTTTATATCTCAATTCGTAAGCATCATTTTTTTAATCCGAGTTGAGAAAAAAAAAAAAAAATGTGAAATTTGTATATACAATATCATTGTCATAGTTATACTTTTCACATAATAAGGATTTTTCTAGAAACGTTGAACTAGTGTGCACTTATGAAAATGAACTTGTCCTCAAAAGGGAGAAAGCTATGGGGTCCTTGAAATAATGGTTTTCTATAGGTGTTGAAAATGAGAACGAGATCTAAGAGTGTTTTCTTTCCCAAAGAAGGGATTTTACTTCAAGTGATTATGCTTATTTGGATTTTTTCCGAACATGACACTGAGTGGCAACATCTTCTACAACATTTTCTAAATATTCACTTTGATATCTCTTGACTCGCTAAGATTTATGTATTCATCATGTCTAAAATTCATATTATTGTTTTGGGAGGCATATGTTGCTTTCTCATATTTGGAGTATCCACCTAGATACATTTACCTACCTTTATTTGTCTACCTGGGCCACCAGGAAGGGCATTCCCCTTCAATTGGACCAACAAGAAAGACGTCAACATTCCTTAGACAACGAGAAGAAGAGGATCAATAGTCAGTAGCAAACAATGTGCAAAAGGGAATAACTTCTATGTTATTTTTTTGATCTATGTCAGCGTTAGTCAGTCCCATAATTGTAATAAAGCATTCGCCAGTCCAAGTAAGAAAGTCAATGTCTAAAATAAATTGTCAGACAGATTGTGTCAGTAATTGCTCCAGAAAATTTCTCTCACCGATCTGAACGCATAGATAATCGCAGAAAATAAAAGCAACAATTATCGTTGTAATGAGTCTCCCTATATTATTAAAGGGGACATCTTTCTTTAATTCAATTGATGAAACTTTTTTCGAATATCTTCTCTCTTTTTTGTGTTTGAGTAATTTATGTTGTGTGTGTGTGAGTAAGATTATTGTGCACCAAAGGAACTGGTGTGCCCTATCCATTGATCATGTTGCTCTTTCTGCGTGGGCATTTTTGGGGACAGTGCGCATTGGCTAAGCAAGTGTGCCCTCCTCTATCCATTACTCACGTTTTGTTTTGATGTGTGGGAATTTTGGGGAGAAGTGCGCATTGATAAAAGGTGTGCACCCTTTTTGGAAGGGAGGTCATTGGTGTTGAGTGTGCCCTCCATTGAACATATGCACCCTCACTTGGATTGTGTCACTATTGCTAAATTCACCCCCTACAAAACGATATTAAGTGTGTCCCTTGAAGATGTCTCTGCCATTCATATCAATTGGTATCAGAGCGTGTGCCTTGGGGAAGTTTTCGCACATAGAGGAGAAGGAGAAGATTGAGTTTCATCCAAAAGATTCAATTTTTTTTTTGGATCTTCAACTCATTCTTCATGCTCTTTCTTATAGCGTCCTAGTCACCCTTCTCACGGTTCTTCGACACCTTTGCATTGGTGCAACATTTACACCCTTCTTAGGGTTAATCGTGCATCCTCCTTGGGGTCTCATTTTGGAAGCTCACACCTCTGCTTTCAAGTGTTGATGTTTGGAAAGCATCAAAAATACATTCTACTAGATTAAAATAATTAATAAAATGATTATTAATTATTAAGTAATATTACTATTTATAATATTATTAATGTAATAAGATATTTATAATATAAAGTATAAATATATATAATAAAGTTTAAAGTATAAATATAAAGTATATTTATGTATAATATAATATAAAGTATAAATATATTTATTACCCAAGGAATGCATCTCTTCATGGATGGTTACCACCATATGTTCTTTATATATAGAACACTCATCATTGTAATAAGATATTCATTCACATACAATATCATCTCTTATGAAAAATCAACATGGTATGAGAGAGAGACTTGGCTTGACTCCCTCATAGGAGGGCCCACTAAAATGAGAGTAGAGTAAAGTCTTGGGAGTGTTAAATTTATGGGGCTGTTGCAATCTCTATGTACACCATATTTACTTTTTACTCCTACCTTAATTATAGAAAGAATTCCTTAAATTATGGTGGGCAATAATTTCTAGTAAAAATGTCTAATTACCTAAATATGAGGAATGTACTGCATATTTACTTATACCTATATTTATGCAAAGAATCACATGAATTATGGAGGAACAATTTACCAAAGTCATATGCTATGTGGATGGATTATAACAAAATTAATCTTTGGGTAGTTATAGAGGTATTCTCCAATTATGTATAAGAAATGTTGGGCTAAATATATTAAATTTAATTTTCAAAGAGATGTGTCTTTTTGGATCAATTTAATATTACTATAAAACGACACAACAATAGACACACAAATTTTCTGCTCACGCACCTGGGAAGTGATTTAAGGAATAGACCAAAGTTTCTTAGTTGAAACTTTGTGAGTGTAATTACTTAGTGATGTTCTAGAGTTTACTAATGTAATATCGTTGGACATAATTACCACTTGTGGAAAATTGTGCTTGTCTAATTTAACACTAGAAAATCAACATGGTTAGATGTATGACATCGAGTATATGATAGATGTGTGTTAGTAGAAGACGTATCATTTCGAAGGTCACTGTATATAGTTATGCACAAGATAAATTGATATCCTCTAGGAGAAGCTTTTTGTTGTTCTTGTTTATTTTCTAGGAATGTCATGGGTAATATCTCTAACAAGGGGCCATAATGACAGTCGCAGGAAGTAACATGAGGCAATACTATCAAGACATAGATTTTTTCACATCCATGTAATGAAGAAGAAGAGGAGGTTAGCACATGCAGAGGGAGCAGATGACACTGAAGACTATATAGCCTTAGAGGGAGTGATGGCTTCAAATGTTTTCTATGGGAAACTGGATAATATCATGATGACGTGTTATAGCTATTAGAGAGCTACCCACCAACCCTGGATGCATGTTGTGAAGTCACTATGGATTTCATGTGATGTATAGATTCGTGTGTCCAACACTCAATGGTCAAGATCTCATGTGGATGGTGACAGTCTTAGAGTCTGCACCGGATATAATACCTTAATCATTAAGAGGGAGTGTTGAGATTTTATGTAATTTCAGAAGTTATTCTTAAGTGTTAATGTTTCATCATTGGGCTGGCATTCTCTCGAGATTGGTCATGGTAATTTGACCAATGGAACATGGCCCTGGCATAGTCTTCTAAGGACATAAGAATCAAAGTGTGTGGCTTTCAACATCCAGAAGAACTAAAATTCTTCATGTGGCACAAATGGAAACATGATCAGGAAGAATGGTCCTTGTAGTCACAGAACACTCTGTTGAGTACATGACAACTTTAGGACACTCACTGTGCAGATTGAAGAAGGCTTTATATGGATTAAAGCAGGCACCCAAAGCATGGTATGGCAAGATCGACAATTTTCTGATGAGCTTAGGATTTACAAAGAGAAGTGTAGATATTAACCTTTACTTTAAGGTTGTGGATGATGGTCTGATAATACTACTATTGTATGTGGATGACCTATTTCTAAAAAGTGTGGAAACTCACATCTCAAAGTGTAAGAGAAAACCTAGTTGCTAAGTTTGAGATGAAATATCTCGGGATGATGCATTACTTTTGGGTCCCGAGGTATGGCAAAGATAGGATGAGATCTTTCTGAATCAACTTAAGTACAGGGGACAAGTTGAAGAGAATACTTGTCATCTTGAGTGAAGAAGAGTCGGAAGAAAATCAACAACACTCGTTCTTGAAGATAAGACTCCAGGTTCCAGGTCACAGGTAATAACTCTAAGGGAAGCTATAGTGACAATTGCAAGAGACAACATATTAGGTGGTCTCTAGTTTGAGACATGGAGTAGACTATCCAGATAAGAAGTTGTATACACGACCGTATACATCCTTGTATCAAAAAAGAAAAAGACGAAGAAGGGTACTTTTGTGAGATACAAAGTATCTCATATGGAGATTGATTGTAAGGAGCAAAAGGCTCCAAAGATGACCGATCAAATTTCTCTAGTGTAGTTGATCACTCTTTGAATCATCAGGAAGAGTTAGTAGAACCAGAAGGGCCTACCCAAAATCATTACAGTAACCAGGAAGAGACCATCATGGTGTCGTGATACTTTGCAGGATACAAATCCATATAGCATTGAAGAGCCATATCATGAGGAGAATATGGCTCCACTAGTGGTGAGGCAGGAGGCCCCACCAAGTACCAACTCAAAAGGAGATAGAGTTCAAAGGAAGTCATCCCTCACGATCCAGTAAGGAGGAGTAGCCTCCCTAGGACCAGTCATAGGAGACTTTAGAAGAAATCATCACATACAGAGGGAGTAGATGGCTCCAGAGATTATAGAGACTCAAAGTGAGCTTGATCTAAGAAAGATTCAGTGGTTTAAAGACTTTCATTCAGAAAGTTTTCCTCCTCATATTCAGATGGGAGAGAGAGACATCTTCCAAGACTGACAGATAGGTACCACGAGTTGAGGAGGCTAGGTCGAAGCTTCAAAGGCTTCGAGGAGATATGATACCTCCTGGAAAGTTTCCCTAGTTTCAGTGTCAGAGGAGGAAGCCAGTTAGAAGGATTGAAATATGGATCTTTTGCCTTGAGACCAGAAGGGAAGTCACCATTGACTTCCAAATTGATCTACAAGATCAAACATGTTGTTGATGGCATCATGGAGATGTACAAATGTTGGCTTGTGTCCATAGGATTCTCCCATCAAGAGGGAGAAGACTATGACAAGACACTTGCTTCAGAAGTTAGAAGAAGTATACATATAGCAACCATAAGATACATAAGGAGGAGTCTCATGTCCGCAAATTGAAGAAGGCTTTGTACATTCCTAAGAAGGCACCCAGGGCATGATATGCCAGATCAAACAGTTTCCTGATGAGCTTGGGATTTACCAAGAATATGTGGCAACATGTTCAACTTATGGAAAAACAACGTGGCTTCAAAAGTTGATTACAAGATTGTTTGATCTTGAGTTGGAGGTGACCTACATCTTTTGTGACAACTAGAGTTGCATGAAGTCATTAGAGAACCCCATCATCTATGATAGGTTGAAGCATATGGAGATTAGATATTACTATATCAAGGATATGGTGCAAAAGGGAGCAGTGAGGCTCCAATTTCGTGACTACATAGATTCAAGTTGTGGACGTGTTTACCAATCCATTGTCGAGGATGAAGTTTGAGTACTTCAGGGACAAGCTTAGTGTGGTCTCTCTTCAAAGGGAGTGTTCTCATCCAGCATGAAAAAGGGTTGGCACTGAGACATGTGGAACTCATCCTGCATGAAAAAGGGTTGGCACTAAGGGTTCTCATCCATCATGAGAAAGGGTTGGCACTGAGACAAGTGGAACTCATCCAACATGAAAAAGGGCTAGCACTGAGACAGGTGGAACTCATCCAACATGAAAAGGGCTAGCACTGAGTGTTCTCATCTAGTATGAAAAAGGGTTTTCACTTGGACCAGGTGGAACTCATCCAACATTAAAAAGGGATGGAACTAAGTGGTCTCATCCAACATGAAAAGGGGTTGGCAATGAGATAGGTGGAACTCATTCAGCATGAAAAAGGGTTGGAACTCATTTTTCTCATCCAAAATGAAAAAGGGATGGCATTGAGATAGGTGGAACTCATCCAGCATGAAAAATGGTTGGAACTCATTATTCTCATCCAACATGAAAAAGGGTTGGTACTGAGATAGGTGGAACTCATCTAGCTTGAAAAAGGGTTGGCACTGAGTGTTCTCATCCAACATGAAAAAGGGCTAGCACTAGTACAGGTGGATCTCATCCATCATGAAAAAGAGTTGGCACTAAGACCGAGGGTGCACATGATCAGGTATTGATGCATTGAAGGGTAGTGGATGTCCTAGGGACATATTGTATTTATTTGAGAAATACCTTGTCTATGAAATCACAAGGGTGCACATGATGAGGTACAAGTGCATTGCGAGGTAATGGATTCCATGGTGACATGTTGAAACTATTTGAGAGTTACCCATGGGTAATCTTCAGAGGTAATCTTGGCATAATATAGAATGTCTCCCTCTCTGAGAGGGAGTGTTGATGTTTGGAAAGCATCATAAATACATTATACTATATTAATAATTAATAATATGATTATTAATTATTAAGTAATATTATTAATTATTAAGTAATATTATTAATTATAATATTATTAATGTAATAATATATTTATAATATAAATTGTAAATATATATAATAAACTATAAAGTATATTTATATTATATGTATAATATAATATAAAGTATAAATATGTTTATTACCCAAGGGACGCATCTCTTCATGGATGGTCACCATGGTCACCTTGTGTTCTTTATATATAGAACACTCATCATTGTAATAAGATATTCATTCTATTCAATATCATCTCTTATGAAAAATCAACATGGTATTAGAGTGGGACCAAGCTTAACTCCCTCACAGGAGGGCCCAGGAAAATAAGAGAGATAGCTTGCATTTTGTGAGAATACTTAACTCCCTCACAGGAGGGCCCAGGAAAATAAGAGAGATAGCTTGCATTTGGATTCGAATCCCACCTCAGCAAGAAGTTGTCAATGAATAATCTAAAATAAAGACACAGATTCTAAAGAGAAAAAAAATCAACAGAAAGATCAGAAGAAAACAAGTTGATGATACTAAGACCACTTTGTCCCAATACGAAAACGCAAGACCCTTTTTATATCTGGGACCTATTTCTTCTCCCCGATGAATTACTAGAGTTAATGTTATTGAATAATTGTGAGGGTGAGCTACTATGAAGTGTAATCAACCTCAAGAAGAGTGTTTTGCAAGCAATGGGTATATATTGGACACCTCTAATGGAAGGAAAAGACATTCAAGGTTGGAACATTATCGAGGAATCTAGGGAAGAGGTTTTAGTAGACTAGTGGGAGGAATTGTTGATCGAAAGCCTTCTCCAACGATCCCTTAGGAAAGCATTGATACGCAAAGGATCTTGGACAATAACAAAGAGGAAAAAACACAGTGGAT
>CBVK0102843864.1:0-13847 GCA_900067695.1 Picea abies
ACACTAAGTGAGCAGGACTTAGCTCACGTCTGCAAGTGTGCATTAGGACGTCAACAGGCACCAAATAGGCCATGGGGATGTTCATTTTTGGACCTAGAGCACCCATGTTATCTAATAACCCACTTACTTGAGTAAAATTAGTGATTTTCATCACTCAAAATTGATTTTACTCTCAAAAACCCAAAAAAGGCATTTTAATTCAATAAAAATCAGCCAAGTCAAAAATAAAAAAGATAAAGGGGGACAAGTTTGGAGAAAAATTAAAGGCAAAAGTCAATAAGGAGTCAAAGGGGGACAAGATCTAATTAATAGGCATTTGATTGACTTGAGATCTTGATAGATATTGGCACATGGGCATTGAGAGGTGCGCCCCTCTTGGAGAGGTGGCGCCCTCTTGAGGTGGCAGCCCACAAATGAAAGAGGTGTGCAGCCCACAAATGAAAGAGGTGGCGCCCTCTCCTTGTAGATGCTTTGAGTTGACACATGTTTGAAGTGTGGAGAGGTGGCAGCCCACTCTCCCACACTTGGCAGCTCTATTC
The DNA here is from genome assembly GCA_900067695.1 of Picea abies. Lineage (NCBI taxonomy): Eukaryota > Viridiplantae > Streptophyta > Pinopsida > Pinales > Pinaceae > Picea > Picea abies. Next base: position 540 of record CBVK0102843864.1, read on the forward strand.
CCAACACTTGGTGCGCCCTCCTTGAAGATGCCATGCACCCTCCTCCTTGGGAACTCCACCCATTTTTGTATAAATAAAAGAGTGCTCTCCCTTTACTTGCTAGTTGGAGCTTGAATGAGAGAGACTTATCATTGTAATACTTTTCATTTGTGAATAAAGAAAGACTTTGGAGGTCAAGAAGGTGTGCTATGCATGTGTGTGGATATTTGATGTCAATCTATGCTTAATCTATGAGGTGATATTTGTCTAATTTTTCTCTAAATTTTGTTATCTTGGCTTTCAAAGGGATGCTATCATCTTGAAGGAATAGGATTTTTCTAGCTTGCTGTTATTCCTATTTGTTCATTTATATTTAGAGATTTTGATGTGTATGTGTGTTTTGTTTAACTAACATACTCTCAAGTTTCTTATGTAGATGACACCATTTTGTTAACAAGTTTATGTGCAAAGATTTTAAGACTTACAGGTTCATAGCTTGGAGTGGTGAAGAAGCTTGCTTGCTTCCAACAACTTCAAGGATCTAAAGACTCAAATCCCTCCTTAGCTCATCTAAAGACTCCATTGCCCAAGGGTTTCAAGGCTACAATTTTCTCTCCTTCCTCTTTCTCAAGAAATTTAAAATCGCTTTGGTTACTTGTTGCATACTTTATCTTAGATACATTTTAGATTTCAAATCATTCTTATCTAAGTAGTCAGTTGTTTTAAAGATTAGATCTAGAGCTCTTGTTTCAAATTTGTTATCTTAATCTAGATCTAGTTCAAGAAAAGTCAAATTTTGCAAGCATTTTACTTCCAAATATAAAGGCTGAAATTTGATTTACTTTAAAAGATCTCTCACGTTTATATTTAGAAAATCTAAGTGCTCTTATATTGCTGTTTATAACAGCCACAAAAAGACCCTAAGGAAACTAGCTTTTTAGCTTCAATTCCTTAGTTCCTTTTTTGCCGAAGTTTGTAGAAAATAACTTAGAAATTTTTTGGATTTTGACTCATAACCCAAGACACTTCCAAAGTGTTTTTGGGCATCTTTTATCCTTTTTTGTTCGCTGTTTGGTGCAGGTTGATGAACAGATAGAAGGAGATTCTGTCCGTTTTGGGCGGATTAGGAGCATCCGGGACCCCCGGAAGCACCATTTCTACTTCATAGTTCTTTGTAAAACTTTGTAAAGGCTTGTGACCCCCCTAATGAATGGTCACAAGTCACTTCAATAAGCATTGTACAAGGATCATAATAAAATCAGTGAGCCTATAAGTTACCGCTCTTCATTCCCCCTGGGGGGAGCGGTGTGTCCGGTGGTTGTGTCTTTTTTTTGCATAATTTTTAGCTTAGATCAAATTTTCCATTCTGCAAGTAGAATACTAATTGTTAGATTAGTTTCAATTCAGTAATTTCAATTTGGCAAATAAACCATCCCCTCAACGACCTCGAAAGGGGCCTGGTCAGTGCGGATCTAGTAATTAGTATCACATTTACTTTCTTGTTGGCAAAATAAACTATCCCCTCAGCGACCTTGAAAGGGGCCTGGTCAGTGCGGATTTAGTAATTAGTCTCACACTTTTATTTTCTGTCAATAAAATAAACCAAATTCCCCTCAGCTCTCAGTGCGGTTCCTGACCCTTCCAGTGGCGAGCTCGTCTCGATCTGCTGGGAGTAAGTTCATACACGCTGTGTTGGTCAGTGGTTGATAGTTTTAATTAGGACAACCCCCAAAGTTGTTAACTTGATGTGCGGGAAAACGCCTTGAAGTGACCTGAGAAGTAAGGCGAGCCCTCTCGGGACCTGGCTTCCCACCCGTTTTGGACATCCAACACTTTGAGTGAGTTTTACTGGTGAGACTATTTGGGTTTCGATAAAGCTCTCCGCAAGTTTCCAAGCAAAGAGTTAACCTCCAAGGAGGCCCAAACCATTTCACTAATTGAACTTTAATTTACTCTTAATAAAACACTCGAACTACACTGCCCACGATTCTCATTAAGGCACTGGTCTCAAATTTTCATACTCAACAAAAGCCACAGGCTTCATTTCACAATTGGTTATATATTTAATGTAAATGAAACTTGCACCTAACAATTGTTTCTCAGTATCCTTTTGATGCAAGTTAATGTTCATTTTACATATGTCGTGGTGAATGATTTGTTCATGTTTTATTCAATTTATGGTTGATGGTTTGAAGAATCAATAAACTCCTAGATTTCAATTTCTTGTACTTAGCTTAAAAGCCTTAGTATATTTGTTAGGGACTACCCCCCTTGGCTTCGCTAGGAGTTGGCCTAGACGAAGGAGTTGAGGATTAGGTGACAACACCTTATCTCTCACTTGCCCCCAAGGACACACCAAGTGGATTGAAGATTTCTTCCACGTCTCCCAGGTGTGTATAAGGCGGCAACAGGAACCACGAGACAAGTGAAGAGACCTAAGCCATTCTCCAGTTATATGGCTTTGATGTGTGATCTCCTAGAGAAGGAGCCTACCTTCTTTGAAGAAGCCATTCAGAAGAAAGAATGGGCAGATGCCATGACAGAAGAATACCAATCCATAATAAAGAATGATGTATGGGAAATAGTTCCAAGACCGAAGAGCAAGGATGTGGTATCTTCCAAATGGCTTTTCAAAATAAAACATGTTGTTGATGAAAGTATTGAGAAGTATAAAGCAAGGTTTGTCGCTCGTGGCTTTTCTCAAAAGGAAGGCATTGACTATAAAGAGACATTCGCTCCTGTTGCCATATACACTTCGATCAGAACCATCATAGCCCTTCCAACTAAGATGAAGTGGAAGTTACACCAGATGGACGTCAAGACAGCTTTCCTAAAATGGTGTTATCGAAGAAGTGTATATAGAACAACCTCAAGGATTTGAAGTTGAACACAGGAAGACTCATGTCTACAAGTTGAAGAAGGCTCTGTACGGGTTGAAGCAAGCCCCTAGAGCTTGGTATGGAAGGATAGACAGTTTTCTGACGAGCTTGGGCTTTACCAAGAGTAAAATTGATTCTAACCTCTACTTCAAGGTTATGAATGATGAACCGGTGATATTGTTGTTGTATGTGGATGACTTATTCTTAACTAGAGAAGAAAAGCTCATCATCAGATGTAAGAAGAAGCTCGCTTCAGAATTTGAGATGAAAGACCTTGGCCTAATGCATTATTTCTTAGGTCTTGAGGTATGGCAGAGCCCAGAGAGAATCTTCCTTAACCAAGGGAAGTATGCAGTTGAAATCCTGAAGAGATTTGATATGTTGGAGTGCAAGTCCATAAATACACCCATGGAAACGAAGTTGAAGCTTCTGGTCGACACTTCGTCAGAATTGATTGATGCCACGCCATAGACAGATCATTGGATCGTTGATGTATCTGACGAACACCAGACCAGATATTTGTTTTGTCGTGAACACCTTGAGTCAATTTCTGGTAGAACCCAAACATGTTCACCTAGTTGTTGCAAAACATGTGATGAGGTACCTTAAGGGTACATTAGATTATGGTCTCAGTTATGATGGAGATCATAATTTCACATTGAGTGGGTACACTGATTCAGATTGGGCTGAAAGTGTCTCTGACAGGAAGAGCACTTCAAGATGTTGTTTCAGTTTGGGATCAGCCATGATCTCATGGCAGAGTAGGAAGCGCAATCAAGCATTGCTCTCAGTACAGCGGAAGCAGAATACAGTGCTGCATGTTCTGCCATTTGTGAAGCCATATGGCTTCGTAAGTTGTTGACTGGTCCATTCAACCTAGAGATGGAAGCAACCACGATCCTATGTGATAACCAGAGCTATATAAAGATAACAGAGAATCCTGTATTTCTTGACAAGTCGAAACATATAGAGATCCGATACCATTACATCCGTGATATGGTGCAGAGAGGAGCCATAAAGCTCCAATATGTTAGCACAGATGAACAGGTTGTCGATGTGTTGACCAAGCCTCTATCTCGTGTAAAGTTTGAGCACTTTCGAGATAAGCTCGGTATAGTCCGAAAGGACCTCCCTCGATAGGGGGAGTAGTGTTGTGTTGATATGCCAGCCTAGTGTTGTGCTTCCAGCTTAATTGTTGTGTCGAGATGGCAGCCTAGTGTTGTTCTTCCAGCTTAATTGTTGTGTCGAGATGCCAGCCTAGCGTTGTGCTTCCAGCTTAATTGTTGTGTTGAGATGCCAGCCGAGTGTTGTGCTTCCAGCTTAATCGTTGTGTTGAGATGCCAGCCGAGTGTTGTGCTTCCAACTTAATTGTTGTGTTGAGATGCCAGCCGAGTGTTGTGCTTCTAGCTTAATTGTTGTGTTGAGATTCCAGCTTAATTGTTGATGCCAGCTTAATTGTCGTGTTGTGCTTCCAGCTTAATTGCTATGTTGAGATTCCAACTTAATTGCTATGTTGAGATTCCAACTTAATTGTTGTGTTGTGATTCCAGCTTAATTGTTGTGTAGTGCACCAACCTCGTGTTGTGATGATGTGACCAACCTCGTGCTGTGGTGATGATGATGTATTAGTTTTATACTAATCCATATTGATGCAGATGATGATTTCATTCCATTGTGGATGACGATGTTGCTGATGAGAAAAACTTTCGGTGATTTATAGATATGCCAGTCAGTGTTCCAAGCTGTTGTTGATAATGTTGTCCTCTCACTCACCTGATGCTATTGATGATGATGTCCTCTCTCTCGCCTGATGTTGTTGTAGAATACCCTTCTTGTTAAGGGGGAGTGTTGAAATAATGTAACTGCAAAGAGTATTCTAATTATTATTGATGTATTATTCATTAGATCAATCCCCTTTTGCGGATTTATCATGTCGGCTATTGTAAATGACCAAATCCCCTTTTGCGGATTGGTCAAAACATAATTGTAATAGGCAGAATAAGAAGTCAGCCCCAGAATATATATTAAAGGTGGTTATAACCACCCAAAAGAAGAAGTCGGCCCTGCCAGTGAAAAGACACCTCCACAAGTGCCAGAATTGTATAAATAAGGAGGCTAGTGCCTCATTTAGACACACACTCACTTGTTCATCAAGAAGCAAGTTTGGAGTTGCAGTTGGAGAAGGAAGAAGAGAGAGAGAGGCGCATTCTTGGGAGAGGGCTTTCTGTATTTGTTTGAGTTATCTCTTGGCATTGTATTGGCTATCTATATTAAGGAAGTTTTGTTGGGTTTTCTCCCCCATGAGGGTTTCCCAGGATAAATGATGTGTCTCTTGTGATTGTGTATTTCTCAGTGATCCTATTTATGCTATTGTTATCTAGTGAGATGAAAAGAAATCTAATAATAGCTTAAACCTTAACAACTTGAACAGCACAACAAAGAGGTACGGTACAAGAAACAACCTTCCACAGCAAAGAATTAAGGTATATTGGCGACTCCACATCTTTGGTAAGATTACAATTGGTAAGAGAGCTTTTCAATTCAACAAATCATCATTCTATTATGATTGAAGTATGGATTCTAATCAGAGGAAATTGCCATCTCTTGCTTATGTATTTGTTCCTCTAGATCTACCATGCATTCCAAGACATTCACATCTTTCCTTAATTGCTATAGATGCTCATGTCCCTAAATTTAATGGAAATCTAAGGTTAATTGTGAATTTCTTGAACTCTTTTATGAATTATGTGGTTGATACTAACATTCCATATGAAGATGTCATAATGAAAGACTTTGCATGGTCAATGCAAGGATATGAAGCCTGGAAGTGGTATTGCAACCTTCGACCTAAAGGAATAAAATCATTCCCACAATTGATGAAAAGATTTCAAAGGGATTGGATCTGGGAGTATGAAGAGGTTGAATATGTTCATGTCTTCATTGATCTACATGGAGGAATGCAAGAAAAGCTCAATGACTTAACTACAAAATTTAATGATCATCCTTCCAATGACCTCCTTAACGAAATAGAAAACAAAATGGATGCATTATGTTTCCTGGCGGACTATCTTAAACAGAAATATGTTGAGCCTTGTATGTAGAAACTTGAAGATGATCTCCCTAAACAGGCTCATTGCTCTCTTTCCTCCCAAGAGTCGCAATTGCATGATTATTCAAATCTAGAAAAGGATGATAAAGAAGAGGAAGACACCATGGTAGGGAGTAGAGATGAAGAGTCCTCTCGTCCTTCCATCGAGAATCATGGAAAGCTTGAAGATCAAAAGGATGAGGAAAGTATTGATAACAATAATATTCAAGAACCCACCCTCCCTCCTCTAGATGAAAGTACATGTCTGATAGCCTACACTCCTTTCTCATTGTTCGATCTTCATGATACATCTTTCAGTGATTCAGAAGGGCGCAACTTGACGAACAGTTCTTCACCCTAAAAAGAGCCTGATTGCGAATAAACAAAAAGCATTGGGGCATTTATCCAGGTTGACAGATGCAAATGAGATATAGGTTCTCACTTGGAGTGTGATCCCATCTATGATACAGAGAATGATGAACGTGAAATTGCGGAGTTTTGGCCATATGAGCAACGAAGTTTTGCCATACAACAAGAACAACTACATTTGCAGGTATAGAAAGGGGACTTCCACATTCCAGACACAACAGAGGTTTTCCAGCCGTGGATGTCCTTGATAGATGGTTTTCAAACATATGAAGATCCATTCAACAACGAGAGTTTGAGGTTCACACTGGTGGGTCGGTTGCAGCATGTTCAGTTTTAGACTTATTTCATGAGCTTTCAACTTCAGGAACCAAAGCAGCTGGCCATAGGTCATAGGTTTACATATTTTTATAGTTTTTATAGTTTTCATGGTTTTTCTCACCATTTGTTTGTGAATGTGACTTGATACATCTAGGAAGGGTAGCAGTCTTTAAGCAGGTTTAAGTTGGAGCCACCATCAAAGCCCCTTTTGCTTGACAATTCGATGAGTAGCACTAATGAATGGTGTAACGCTGACAATAAGAATAACAAGTACATCAGCCCTGTTGAATTATGGATCGAAGAAGCATGCAGTAGTTCAGGGGAATTGTGGCATTTCGTTGCAACTCTTTTGCATGATGATCCTTGTCCCATTGTAGGATCTTTCCGAGTCATGAAAGAGGTTCCAACATATTCCTACTACAGGTTTGATATTTCACTATTTTGGTTAGCAACCAAGCACAAAGGTAAAACCCACGATAATGATGAATTCATGTGTTGTTTGCATTGGATATACGATTTTACATAACACGTTTTATTTCCTTGATTAGAGTAGGTAGGATGAATAAGCTCTCTATTATGAGCATTAGCTTAGATGTCTACATTCTATTATTATTTCCTTTCAATTTTGCTTTAATTTCGTTTCCTAAATTAGATGCATTGTGTTTTTTATTTTTTTTTATTTCTAGGAAGGGATAAGACTTTGTGTCCTATTCCCTCTCCTAGCATTTAATGTAAATTTTGTGAGAGTATTTCAGGCATACAAGTGTTGAGATTCTGGGTTTCTCATGCTCTCCCGAGTAGAGCATGCATCCCAGAGTTAGAGCCAGTTGTTACCTCCTGCGAAGGTACCCTATGTTTTTATTGGCTACACCATTGTAAGCCCAAGAAATATGCAAGTCTAAACTTTAAAGCCTTGTAGGCCATGTGGATGGTTTTGTATGTGGACTCCTAAGCCTCTATGGTCAATCATGTTCAGTCCCTCTAGTCCCCAGGCTCATTTCCTTTCGTCCTGGATAAGATTGGAGGCCTTGAGGTGGATCTATTGGGACAGTTTGAGGAGCCAATGATTATTTTCTAGGGATGATCACACTATGTAGGGCTAGTCCAGCGCATGATCTTATACGCACCTATGTCTTTTCCCACATGGTCATGTGTTTAGAGTCTGTATGCATCTTCTTGGCCTTGGTGCACTATTCATTTACAATTCTCAACATGGTAGTCTCACAAATTCACAACATCTCACAATTCCCGAGGCAATTCACGGATCTCGATGCATTAGGTCCCGAGTCAAAAATACAACAAGGGATAGAAGTGATAGGCTTGATCATGACATTGATAGATTATATTGCTAGCATGGTGGTTAATTTGGACTTATATGCTAAGTCGTGAAAAAAGGATAAAGAGAAAATATTTAAATAAAGGGGCCACCCCCTTTATAACTTTAACAAAGAACAAAAGGACAAATATTATATTATGGTATCTTCTTATATGAAAAGAGCCTCCATTATCCTAAGTTGATAAATTGGAAGATAAGTTGTGAATCAAAAATGCTGAGATTTGGGTACCTTGGAAAGTGGTCCCCTTGTGTTTATGAGTCTCTAAACACAAAGGGGGAGACTATTACCCTTTTTACTTTACTTTATGTTCTAATTTCACGTTGACTTACGAGTTTGAGTCAAAAGTGAAATATGTCACTTAAGTTATTAATAATCAAAGTGACATTTAATTCACTTTGTGGGTGAGTTAAAGGACATAAAGCAAACTAAGGAAAGTGGGTTTCCTAAGTGATATTTTTGGATAAATCTCACGCATTGATTAGACATGGCTAGATTGGAACTAGGCCATTGATCTTTTAGGGCTTGACCAAAGAGAGGCTAGAGGGAAAAGGGTAATGAAAAGGCTCATTTTTATTCACTTGCTCACTTGAGAGGCTTGGGTGAGGAGAAGGAGTGAAGAGAAGGAGAGGATGAGGGTTTGGAGCACTTGCGCACATTCTTGAGGAGAGGAGGGTGCACAAGGGAGAAGGCATTAGCTACTTGAGCTTTGAGGGTGCAAGGCTTAAAGAGAAGGGTGCTTCCATGGAGTTGGGCACACACATTCAAGCAAGGGGCGCATTCTAGGATCAAGGGCGCACTCTAAGGGAGAAGGGCACATTCTAGCATGGAGGGCGCACTTACTTAAGGAGTGGGCATGGCTTGGAGAAGGGCGCACTAAGGAGGAGAAAGGTTTGAGTGAGAGGGGTGCACCCAAGGAGTAGGGGTGCACATTTGTTGGAGTTTGGACAAGAGGAGGGTGCACCAAAGAGTGGGGGTGCACTTGACCAAGATCTTCACCATACATCTCAAGATTTCTTCAAGGAGGGCGCATCTACAAGTGGGCAAAGGAAAAGGCAAATAGCAAGGTAAAAAGGCTAAGGGATTAGCAAGGAAAGAAGGGCACACCAAGACTAAGGGCGCCTTCATTCATGGGCTAGAAGGCACATCAACAAGGGACTCCAAAGCATCCAAGATTGGTTGTTATTGTACCAGGTTAACTTGTTGTAGTTTTCCTTGTTGTATTTATGCTTTGAGATCTCCAAATATATACATCTAGCTCTCACTGGTTTTCCCCGGGGGGGTTTTATCCAGGGTCATGTTGACCAAAAATACCTGTGTCCATTTCACGCATGCTTAAATGTGTAGATCAGCATTTTAGAGTTGTAAAGATCCAATGAGTGTTATTTGTTTTGAGTATATTGCATGTGCTAACATTGGGTTATGAAGACACTTGCAAGGGCACCTCAAAAGAACACTTAACTATAAAAATTATGAGCAGAAAGTTACTTGACTGTTTGTTGTCCTAAATCAGCAGCAAAGGACAGTTTTGGAGTGTAAACTTAGAGCCCAACATCAGGTCAAAGACAGACCTGTTAGGCAGCCTCATAGTACCTCAGTTTTCTTCATGGTATCAGAGCCCTTGGTGGCAAAGACTTGCTGATTTCTAGAGCATTCAGTGGGCAGTTTTGTGACAGCTTGTTGGCATATTTTTGGACAGCTTGTTGGCAGAGTTAGTGGACAGCTTGTGGGCAGATTTGTTGGACAGCTTGTAGGACTGTTTTGGACATTTGTGGACAGCCTCTTATCACACCTGTGTGGACAGGAGTGAGGTTAATTTTGGACAACCTCTTTTCACACCTGTGTTGTCAGGAGTGAAGTTGTAGTTGGACTGCCTCTTTTCACACCTGTGTTAACAGAAGTGAGGCAGTACTCTTGTACAGTTTTAGCATCAGTGTGAGCTTTAGTGCACAGCCATGTCGGTATCCCAGATGCAGGCAGAGGATAGGCTAGACAAAGCTAGCAACTGGTCCCCTTGGAAGACCAAGATCATCTTTGTCATGGAGGATCTTGAACTATGGGATATAGTTCAAGCTCCCGTTGTTCTTCCTCCTGTCACTGCTCCCTTGTTGGTGGCAAAGTTCAGGAAGAGGAACAACAAGGCAAAGAGGACTATTTGTGATGCGGTGAGGGACCACATCATACCCCATTTGACTAGGAAAGACTATGCCTTTGAAATATGGGCCTCATTGTGCAATCTTTACAAGAGTCCCAATCAAAACTGGAAGATGGTTCTGCAGGACAAGCTCAGGTGCATTCAGATGCTCGATTCTGAGTCGGTTACATCATACCTTGGCAGATTTACACAGATTCAAGACGAGTTGGCCGCAGTCGGGGAGATTGTGGATCCTGACTTCTTGGTGAGGACAACTTTGAACAGCTTTTCCAAACCTTTGAGTTCATTAGTACGAGGCATTGTATCCCAGGAGGTCATGCCTACCTAGGAGAGACTTTGGGACGACTTTGTATAGGAGGAGCTGAGATGCAGCTTAGGATCTTCAAGACAGCAGTGTACTTCAGAGGGTGATGAGGACCTTGCTCTGTGGACTAAGGGAAAGAAGAAGACTGACAAAGGTGCTAGACAGGGTCCCAAGGGAGGGGCCAAACCACAGCAAAGTGGTGGTGGGCAAGAGAGAGACATGAGCACAGTGAGATGCTTTGCTTGTGGAGAGATGGGTGACTATGCAGGACAGTGTCCCAAGAAGAAGAAGAAGCAGGATGGTACTGCAGCGACAGCAGAGGAGGAGGAGTTCGTTGCCCAGTTTGCGAGGGAGTGTGCGTTCGTCAATTGATGTTGTTAATATTATGGTAGCTGCGGGAGGTATTTGCCTCCACGGGTAAACCTGACGAGAATAGAATATTCAGAGAAGCAAGAAGAAACCCTAATGAGTTGGCTAATAACCCTAGAAGACAAGTTGGCTCAAGAGGATAATTGGTATTAGGTTATTCGCCTCCAAGAGAAGAAGTCGGTCGGAAGAAATATTATATACTAAGTAAATAGACACCCAGAATGAGAAGTCGACCCAGGCAGTTAGCCAGAATTAGTATAAATACAAGAGACCAGTCTTCATTCTAGCAGGCATTTTCAGAATTACAAAGCAGCACTTGTGCGCACTGCAATTGCCCAGTTTGTGCGCAAGTTTGGAGGAGAGTTGTCGTTGCAACTATTGTAGCTAGCAGATTTCGGTTTTGGCTTGGACTATCTCTTGGTTATGGTTTGGACTATCTAATCAGCTCTTGTTTGGTGCGCTATCCTTGGGGAAAGTTGTGCTACCCTTGTTTGGCTATCTAACCTAGGGTTTGCTTCCGGAATGATTCTCTGTCAAGGTTAAGGTGCTCAGAGGGTGGCTTCGTCCTATGGTTGGGTAACAATAGTGATATTGTCGATGGTAAAACGAGCACATCCATTATATTTTAACAGCTTATGGGCACACACCTCCTTCATTCAGTCTAATCGTTGGAAGGAAGCATAGCCATAAGGATATTAAGCTCGTTGAAGAACTGTCGCTAGGGTTTCTAGCAAGAGCAGTCACCAAAGCACTGCAGCTAGGGTTACTAGCAGGTGCAGTTGCAAAAACCCTAATCCTCTCGTTGAGGCACCTTAAGTGAAGGGATTGACCTAATTTTCGGATAGAACAGTGCGCCTTAGCCTAGCGCATCTCCTGGTACTCTCAGCAAGCCAAGACCTCAAGTTTGAGTTTTTGGTCAAATCTAGGGTTGACCAAGTCAAAGAAGCCATGACCTACTCCATGAAGTCAGAAAACAAGTTAGATGGAACTTCTAACTTCAGAGCGTGGAAGACAAGGATTGACCTCATCCTTGCCAAGAATAAAGTGTTGGATATCATGAAAGGAAAGATTGTGAAACCAAAGTTTGAAGAAGGAAAAGAGAAAGAACCGCAGAACGTTGCAGTTATGGAAAAGTTCAAAGACGGTGACATCAATGCCATGAGTATCATAGTGGACTCTATAAAAGACCACTTGATACCCTACATCTCCCATCTTGACTCATCGAAGAAGATGTATGATGCCCTAACAAACCTCTTCTCAGTCAGAAACATTGGACAAGTAATGAGTCTGAAGAATGAGCTCCGTGACATGAAGATGAATGATGATGACAGCATAACATCATACTTTGTGAGAATCTCCCAGTTAAGAGATCAACTACAAGCTATTGAAGAGATCATTTCAAAGAAGGACTTGGTAAACATAGTACTCAATGGTCTTCCCAAGACATGGGATGCATTTGCCGCAAGCATGAACACAAGGAAGAAGTATCCTACATTTGAAGAACTTTCGACTTGCCGTGCTCAAGAAGAATCAAGGATCAGTGCAAAAGAGAAGCCCCAAAAGAAGTACAATGATCAAGCCTTTACAGCAAGATTCAAGAATTTCAGGAACAAAAGGAAGTTTGGTTCAAGGAAGAAGCCAAATCAAGAGAAAGACGTGTTAGAAATACAATGCTTCAACTGTCGAAAGTATGGTCACTATAAGAACCATTGTCCCGAGCTAAAGAAAAGGAAGGGGACACACGAAGCATCAGTTGCCAAAGAAAAGGAACCTACAAAGAAGACCAAGCAGGATAAAACAGACTTCTTCTTCTAAAGACAAGGTAACAATACTCTTCGTAGTTCTTGTACATATCTTGTTTGCATAGTCTCTGTACATATCTTGTATATCTATCTCCTAGAAGATAATATATTCCAAGAAGAACTATACCTATGGAAGAACAACAAGATAAGGATTGCTATCATTATACAAGTCAAATAATACACATGAAAGGATGAAATACATCAAACAAATCATGTAGAAGCTATTACAAGATAAGTTGAAATCAGAATCAATCTTGAAGAAACTTAGAAGAAGCAAAGACAGAAAGAAGTCAACAATCAAGAGGAAATTGGAGAAAGACTTATGACACTTTGCAGAAGACAATAAGGATGTAGACGGAATCGTGGACTCTGTTAGATGGAGGGAGCCGACTATATATTTCCAAAAGAAAAACATGCACTCATACTTGAAGCAAGGATTAGGAGGGAGCTAATCCTATGATCCATTGAAGATGATGAAGCATATATCCATGGTAGCAGCCATGAAAGGCAGTATGTGTTCAATTCGACCTTAGAAGAAGTCTTCTTCGAAGAGAAGCCTTAAAGTATCCCTGGTTGTCCATCCACATCCGTGATCCTATGATGAAAGGAAGAAGTGGAATCTTTAGGGCATGCAATCTATAAGAAACTCCATGGACCCAAGAGCTAAAGAAAAACATGAGGAAGAACATGAAGATTCCAAGAAAGAAAGAG
>CBVK0102843909.1:0-12071 GCA_900067695.1 Picea abies
CCCACCTGCCTGACGCAACATAGCAAACACTAGAGCTAGTCATGCAAAGAATATAACACATACCCAACAAAAATAATGAAAGTGAACCAAAATGTCTGGGTAGGAGAAAATGTAGAAGTGGCCTTTTGGAAATGGTGTGTCAACAAGGACTTAAATAGGTTAGATGTATTCCCTTAAACATTGCTTGGAGAGTTTGGTTGGCCTAAAATTTGAAGTTGTTTGAAAAAAAAGAGATGTTTCCCTTAAAATGTGTTGTTCAGGAACTTAATATCCTAAATGCATATCCAAAATTTCAATTTAAACGTAATATTCAAAAATAAAAGGAAGTTGAAAATAATAATTCCATTCCATGTGATTTCTTTAATGGATCCTCACAATAAACTCCAACTAGGGGTGGATTAGATGGAATATTGTTTATAACTACTACACACATCATATCATTCCAAGCAGGCATTACTCGAGAAACCAATAATTATTGTGAACCGGTGGCTCTCTAACTGGTCCTGAGAATGGCTTAGGAGGCTAGGGTCTCAAACATACAAATCTTTGGATATTCTCTACTAGTTATTCAATGGATGCAGAAAGAAAAAGTACTAAGGAATTTCACATTAAAACCTCTGTATAATGACATTCAATCGCTTATATCAATGTTCTCACACATTTCCTTTTCACACATATATAGGGAAAAAATCATGACTATTGATGGACTTTCTAAAGATGGAACAAGGATAGAATGTGGAACTTGGGTGGTGTTTGAACAACTAGAGGGTACTATCTCAGAATGTGCTCATGATCCATAGCTCCATATCCATTTTTAATTCTGGTTTACTACTTTTTCATTAATAAAGATATGATAATATGGTCACAAACAATCAATGGAAGAAGGTCTTTATTAAAGGGTTTTTTGAGTTGTTGAATGAAAACTATGTCTTAAGAAACTCAAAGAAAATTATGTTGCTTCAAAAGATACAATTACATAACATGTTAATGAAATTTTCAATCCTCTACAGAGCTATAAAATCTTGTAACATTTTTTTAGGAATGCTCTAAGCATCTGATGTTTTGTAATTTTGTGTTTATCAATAAAATTATAACATTTCAAGGTGACTTCATTATTATTTTAATTAATGTGAGATTTATTTTTTACGGACTAAAAGTAGTGATAATATAAAATACTCTATATTTAGTATTTCAAGAATATTTATCATGTATGGATATGATACTACCAAGATCTTAACCAAGGTGAAGTTTATATGTAGTTAAATATTTCCAAATAAAAATATAACACACAATTATCTTTGGCTTCTATAAAACCAACTCAAAGATTATCATTGACCCAATTTATTGAAACTCTATTGGTTTTTGAATTCCAACTCATCAATGCAGATTTTTCTTATGATGTCCATTTTGAACTCCAAATTTACTCTAATAATTTCCTTAATGTGGTCTATCTCATGATCTTTTGACAATATATATCTGCATAAAGATTGATTCATCATCTTTGACATTTTCCTAATATTTCATTAGCTTCATCGGTCCTAAGATGATTTTATTCTTCAAAGTCTTAGTAAACGAAAAAATTGAATATCACCCCAACAAAATTTTAAATAAATTAGTCAATTTTGAACTTTTTCAATTCAAACCATTCTAATCCCTATTGAATTTTGAATTTAAAAACATTTTGACCTCTTCATCTTATAACAATTTAGTTTTTGCATGTTTGAAAGAAATTATTAATTAACTCGCTTATTGCATCGAATAACGCTTTAAATACCTTGAAAGATGGACACCTCGCAAATATTCAAGCATCATTGTTATGTAACAACTAGGGCCAATCATTCATTTGTTGCACTCACAGTCGCACAAATTGGCATATAAAAAAAACACATGTGAACTTGAACTATTTTACGAAATAATTAATCCAAGTATCCATTTGTTACATTAAAAAACGACCGAGATGGCCTATCAAGCATCACATTCAACTCTTGACTATTGGGTTGCACAATGGGAGGTCAACATACACTCAACTCTTCCCTCCTTCCATTTTTATGATATGGAAATCTCTTGCACATGTTATGTTATCAATGGAGAAACATGTTCACACAATATTCAATACTTTATTTCCCTTTAAGCTCGAAAGAGTCAACACTAAATATAATTATATTAATTTCAAACATGTTCACATGAAGTGTAATTGATGTAGGATCATCCTTGGGCTCACATAATCGGCATCAAAAGCATCTGTGGCTACGAAAGGAGTGTGTGTTTCTATATAATTGCTAAAATACAAACACATGAGAGGAAATTGAGACAATGATAAATATTTTGACGAAGCACTACCCCTGGGAATTCACAGAGATAACATAGGTGGAGGTGAAGTGCTATAGAGACTGTTGCACTTCCAGATGAATTGAATTGATTGAGGAAACATTATAAATCTAGTGAATTAGCTGGAAGAGAGTCAACTCCAACAACTTGCATGTAATGTTCCTTTCCAATTAATAGTTCCAGGAGATCAACGTATTAGCTAAAGTGATTCTCGTAGGCTATAGTCAGTGGAAAAAAAGGGAATTAATTAATTATTTAATGTCTTCAAAGAGAGAAAAGTAATACTTTTAAAAGGTGACATTGAGTAATTAGGAAAATGGGTGTTTTAAGTGACTTAGAGTTAATAAAGTCACTTTATTAAAAGGGTAAACGGGTTGGAAAAGGGTCAACAAGGAAATAAAAGGATAATGAGGGCACCCTCTCTCACTATGCATTTGTTATTTTCTAAAAACGAAATTGAGAGAGATCTTGTGGCTTTGGCTCTTGGGACGAAAAACCCTAGAGGAGAAGATTGGTTTCGGTGGTGATACCATCCACCCTAGTTGGTCATATAGAGAAGATCACTTAGATATTTTCCTTGTGCTTCATTGGCGGTGGAGTTAATATTTTGTTGGTTGAGTTCCACCATGTGTGGTTGAGTTTTGTCCTTGGACGACTGCGTTCTTCATTTGCAGTGGCTGAATACCCTTGAGGAGGCCAAGTTTTTCTATGTTGGGTTGTGTAATCTCATTTAGGGTCGAGATATATATATGCAGGCTGTGTTGGGAGTCCAATGGGGAGAGATCAGAGTCAATAAGAGTCATTGATCTATCAGAGAGTGTATCGACGAGTTCTGGACCATTGATACAAGTGGAGAGTCCGTCGGAGGGAAGAATGTCAGAGGCCTGGATGGAAGGTTATGAAGGAGTCCGACGGACTGGGAGTTCAAGAACCATTGATCTGACGAGATATGCCTAGTGGGATCTCAATCATTGGATTTTTTGTGAATTGCTTCAAAGAGGAGGGTTAAAGAACCTTATCTGGTGAACAGTTGTAAGCACCGAAGTGCATGGTATATGTCAAATGAAATGAACATGGATCGTTCAATCTATCGAAGTGTGTGCAGTCGAAGTGGTCCATGACATCAGAGTGGAGACACTCCAATGGGGAGGGACTCCGAAAACGAAGATGGATCATTGATTTGTGTGTGGGAGAGATTTAATATCAGCCATAAATTCCATGGGTTTCATTTATTAGCAAGTAGAATGGGTGTTTAAGTGGAGAGTAACCATCGAGTAAGTGGAGGCACCGATGCAATCAGAGTCATTGAACCCTGAGATCGAGGATAGTTGGATCCTTGTTGATGTTTTAATAAGTTAATGCAATACCCTTGTTTCCCCCAATTTGTAAATATAACTATAACTGGCCAAGAGACTATGGCGAACTAAATATGTGTGAATGTTTGATTTGATTAACCCTTGTATATACGGGTCAATGTGTGAATTTCTATTATTAATAGAATTTGAATATGTGTTGCACAACTGCTGAAAGGGGGAAATTTTTCCAAGATATGCCATGGATGCTGTGAGAGATATGGTGAAGGGAAACCAAGTATGGTTGAGATGACCCTCACCAGACCAATACCTACTAGTTGTAATTGCTCAATAATCATCTAACCAAGAAATGAATTACTAGTGATGCTGGTAGTTGGAAGGCCATCCTCAAGAGTTAATGAGGAGGTGGGGCAGGGTACCCATCTGTATGGATTCTAGGCCTGCCCGCGAATTTGGATTAAGACCCACACAACCTTGTTGAGGAAGGAAAGCAAGGAGGTAATTCGAGGACAAAGATAGATCTACAAGATAACAGAGTAGAGAAAACACTCTCCAGAGAAGAGCAGTGGATACACTTTGATTCTGAAGTTGAGATAAAAGCTTAGAAGAAATATTGTTTTGGATGTAAGAAGCCTGGGGTAGGGTTTTCGCTACAAGCTGATAAATGAGGCTGACGAGTGACTGAGGAAGTACTCGTGCAGACCTCCTTGCTTGGAGTACAAAAAACCAGACACCAAGTTCATGTGGGAGAAGGAGAGTAACCTTCGTCCCTGAATATTGTGGAGAAAAGATAAAGAATCTCTCTCATAGCATCATGGTCTAGCTCGGGGGTGTCCAGTGGTAAATCCAGTAGGAGTGGTTTTGCCGATGGTTGGGAGGAAATAGGCACCCCTTTCAATAATTGCTTCACAATTTCCAGTTTTTATAAGTATTTTCATACTCTGCGTATTATATTGAATGTGATGATGAAATTTCTGTGTTTATGGTTGAGTCTTGCAGTATCTAGACAATTATTAGATAGGCTCTTTTACTTCTGTAAACTACTATATTTCACGGCTTTCAATTTATCTCAGTTTTGCTGCTAGATAGTTATGGAATGGGAATCCACAGGACGATTGGGTTAGGATCGACTTAAATGTCTAAGTCTTGCCAATCCCTTGAAGTTACCTTAGCGGGAATGTCAAAGTTCAAGATCTGGTGGGAGAAGGGCATTTTTTCTTTAGACTATTCACCGATTTGACCAAGGGATCGTGCCCATGTCCTTAAACCCTTTACTGCTAAAAGATTATCACTTAGCCCCAAGAATTTCCAAAGTATCCATGTGACCAAGGCCTAGGAACCCTGCGCCAGCTCGAAAGGAGCTAGCCATTTCGACTTCGGGACTTCGGGACTTATGACTCCACAATCCTATCCCCACTGGATCGCCAAGATCGACGAGGGCCATCGACCTTGGGGATCTAGTAGGGATCTTTCTCATCTATTAGATTAGATATAAGAAGGGTGGCATTAAGCACTTCGACAAATTTCTACTTTGGAAGAATAGGAGTAGTCTAGCGTCAAAACTCTCAAACGCCAAAGTCGCGGAGTAAATCTAGACCGTTGAAAAGGAAGGGACACATGTCCACATATCAATGATAATCCATGAGTCTGGGTATTCTTTGATATAGGGATGTGTGAGTTTCCTCAGAGCTCTACACGCTAGATTAAATATCGATCATTGGTCGAAGAAGACACGTGGTGCAAGATCCGAGAGTCTAGATACCTAACTGAAGAAGACACGTGGTGCAAGATCCGAGAGTCTAGATACCTAACTCTTCAGGGGATTTGTGTTAAGAGGATTCAACAAGCAGTGATGACCTGAGCCGCGAAGTGATGAGAACTGTATATCTATGGATCTACATGGAATCTTGCAGACCGTTAGATTGAAGGACCGAGCAGTTATCAGTCTATCATGACGTGGCTTGATGACATCATTCGAGGTGACATGTACCCGCATTACTCGTGCCATGTGTCACCCATTTTTGGACAATTCACATACCCATTGTGCCTATTATAGCATGACACGTATCACCCCCTATCGAGGACACATGTCACCCCTTGACCCTCACCGTATGTCGGTTCCTGGTTTGTGCCACCTGGCCAACATGGCTGGTGACGTATACGAGACTCCATGAGTATGGGTAACTTCATGAGTTCTAGGAGTTTGGGAATAGTATGGTAAAAATAAAGATTCAATGACAATCGTTGATCGCCGAAGGACGAAAGTATAATGACGATAACCGATTGCTGAATGCCAAAAGTCTAATGACGATAGCCGATCGCCGAACGCCGAACGCCGAACGCCGAAGGGCTAGGGGCACGTGGCGTAGTCATAAATAAGGATGAGGAAATTCACAATACAAATTTTAGGACAAGATATGGACACTACAATTTCATGGTGGTGCCATTCATACCCACTAATGCACCAACTAATTTCATGTGCTTGATGAATAACGTTCTCGATAAGTATCTAGATAAGTTTGTTTTAGTGTTTTTGGATGATATTTTGGTGTATTCTAAGACCAAAGAAGAGCATGAAGATCATCTTAGGATGGTGCTACAAGTGTTGAGATATCACCATATTTATGCTAAATTCAACAAGTGTAACTTCTTTCATAAGGAAATCTAGTATTTAGGCCACACCGTCTCAACAAAAGGAATGGTAATAGATCTCAAAAAAACAAGGCAATCATGGATTGGCCTTCCCCTTGAAATGTAACAGAGGTGAGGTATTTCATGGTATTAGCTGGGTATTATAGAAGATTCATAAATGGATTCTCCAAGATTATCCATCCCATTACCTCATTACAAAGAAAAGGGAAATAAATTATATTCTCAACAAAGTGTGAAGCAAACTTTCAACAGTTGAAACGCCTTTTAACCAATGCCCATGTTTTGAAGATTGTGGACCCTAAAAAAGATTTATTGGTTTGTATTGATGCTTTCAAGGAAGGAATCAACAGAGTCCTTATGCAGGAGGGAAAAGTGATCAATTATCAATCATGGAAATTAAATGAACACACGCATAAGTATGCCACTCATGATCTGGAGCTCGCAACAATTGTGCATGTGTTGAAAATGTGGAGGCATTAATTGCTTGCAATATATTTTTCTTGATGAGAGAGCAATGTGGTTTGAAGTATTTTTTTGATCAGTCACGGTTAAAAGCTAGACATTCCAGATGGATGGCACTGATAAGCGAATTTGATTTTGAAATCAAACACAAAAAAGGAAAGGAAAACAAAGTGGCAAATGCACTTAGTCAGAGTGTGAAAGATATACACTAAGCACCAACAAACATGGAAGAGACTATCATCCAACAAAGAATCAAAACCCTCTCGCAAGGAGATGATTTCTTCAATCAGGTGAAGGAAGGGTTGCAGCAAGAACCTAGGGAGATAAGGAATGAAAGATATCAACTTGGGGCTGATAATCTACTGCTATATAAAACAAATCTATATGTGCCTAGTTCTACAGAGTTGAGGCACTTGGTTATGGATGAGTTCCATAGGAGACCCTATGTAGATCATCCTAGTTACCAGAAAATCATAACAATGGTAAGGTGGTTGTATTATTGGTCAAGGATGAAGCAAGATATTGCAAAATACATTGTAAAGTGTATGGAGTGTCAACATGTAAAAGTTGAGAACAAGCATCCTGCAGGTTTATTGTCGTCATTACCAATTCCAGAATGGAAATTGGAGACTATCTCCATGGATTTCATTATTGGTTTACCAAGGACAATTAAGAAGAATTATGCAATCATGGTGATAGTGGATAATTTGAGTAAGGAAACTCACTTCATTCCTATAAAATCTACTTTTAAGGCCATAGATCTTGCTAACATGTTCATGAAGGAAATTTTCAGGTTGCATGGTTTACCCAATACCATAATATCAAACAGATATGCTAAATTCACATCAAGTTTTTGGAAAATCTTGTTTGCAGGCTTGGGAACACAGTTGGCATTTAGTACGACTTACCATCCTTAGACAAATGGTCAGACCAAAAGAGTAAACAAAGTGATAGAGGACAAGTTGAGGATGCAGGCTTGGGAACACAGTTGGCATTTAGTACGACTTACCATCCTTAGACAAATGGTCAGACCAAAAGAGTAAACAAAGTGATAGAGGACAAGTTGAGGATGAATGTTATGTATCGACCCAAGCAATGGGAGGAGTATCTACCCCAGTAGAGTTTTCCTATAACAATGGTTATCAAGAATAATTGAGAATGAGTCCATTTAAGGTTTTGTATGGAAGGAAGTGTAGAGTTCCAATTGGTTGGGACAGTCCAGTGGACAAAATCACGCTTGGAACTGAGCTGTTAAAGGAAATAGAACAAGAAATGATTGGGATAAGGTAGAATATGAAAGCAGCCCAAGATAGACAAACGAGCTATGCGTACAGTAAGAGGAATCACAAAGAGTTCAAGGTGGGAGATTATGTGTATCTCACGGTGAATCCCAAAAGAAGTTCCATGAAATTTGGGACTTGTGCTAAGATGGAACCCCGATATCATGGACTGTTTGAAGTCCCGAAAAGAGTGGGACTAGTAACATACATAATTTCTTTACCACCTACAGTTAGAGCTCACAATGTGTTCCATCTGTCTTTATTAAGAAAATATGTTCATGATTCTAATCATGTCATTAATTGGACTGTGATACAGGTGGAACCAGAGGGAAAATCCCATACCAAACCTCAATGCATCCTGGACAGGAAGGAAAAAATGCTCTAGAACTGAGACATCGTGCAGGTCAAGGTGCAATGGAAGCACTTTGGAGCAAATGAGGCTACTTCGTGCAGGTCAAGGTGCAATGGAAGCACTTTGGAGCAAATGAGGCTACTTGGGAGATGGAGGATGTAATGAGATTGACATATCCATTTTTGTTATATATATATATATATATATATATATATATATATATGGTGTTTTAAACACTGAGGATGATGTTTCTTTAAGGGGGAGGGGAATGTAACAACATGTTTCACCCCATGACTATAATTATGTTTTGATTAATGAGAAATATCAGACAAGTGACAGAGAAGGAAAAGCCTTGAGTACTAGCCATGATATCACATGTGGGAAATTTATGAAGTGGGATTGGTAAGGTGGAATGGTGAGGTGGATTGCTGAGATGAAATGGAGAGGCTTCTATGAAGAAATTAGGAAGCTCATCCAACATTCCAACTTACATATGAAAACCATTAATACACACCTACTAGCATACTTGAACCTGCATGGAGTCATGTTCCAGTTATGGTAAGAAAAATTGGTGGTTGAAGTAGTTATAATTGCTGACATACCTGATCTCTTGAAGAGACAAAGGTCGATTGAAAAATCTGACAGAAGTACATCCCTTGGATTTCCCCTTCAAAAATTTGGATCGTTGATTGAAGGTCACGTGTGACAAAATCCACATGAATCCCAAGGATTAGGTGAAAGAAGAGGCCAAAGGTGGAAAACATCACTAAGGGTCATGTAGAAGGGAGAGTGTGAAGAGACAAACCTATGCATAGAGGAAGAAAAACAAGAGACACACGTGATACATAAAGAAAAGAGAATGAAGAGAATGCGAGGAGAATAATCAGAGGAAGAGCAAGTGAGTAGCATAATCATAGATAGATGGTGCGATGAACATATGTGTTCACTGTTAGAGATATGAGAAATAAAATAAATTGCAAATTTGTTCTTGAAGAAAATAGAAAGCTTGTCCAAAAAATTATTGATCAACCTGGAATAGACAAGACCCAGATCCAAACTGGAGTAACAAAGGACTGCAAATTTGTATTTGTTGGAAAGAATCTGACACTAGTAAGGGAGGTCATCAAGGGACTGTATATCAGAGAAGGGAATCCTTGTGGAGACGAAATCCAGTAGGAATGATACTTGATAAACTTGTGGAAGTCTCGAGCTCAATGGGAAGAGGGAAAATTTTGTTGTTGCTAGTGGAGGAAGGAGAGTAACCTTCCTGAATAATTCTAAGTCTGAGAACCAGCTGAATCATCCCCCTTGCAATATCATGGATTGAAACAAGGGTGGCATGTTGTAAGAAGGTACTCTGCAACATAGCCTAAGTTTGGGAGGAAATATTTCCTCTTTCATTCAGTTAGTTGTTGATATTCACTAAACAAATAAGTGTTTTTAACCCAATATGCTTTATGTAAATCTACAAGTTCATGATTTAAATAGGAAATATGAATGTATGTAAGAAATGACTGAATTCCTGAGTAAATGGAGTGTTTATGTTTGTTTCCATTGGTTGACTTGCTAGAATTATGAATCCATGAGAGAAACATGAGGGTAGGGTGTATTCCTGTGAGGACTGCAAGTCTTTAAATGGAAAGCTTTCAATATATGAAGAAAATATTCCCCCGAAACTGACAGGGAAGATGTCATAGTGAATGGGGAGGGTTTCTATGTGGACTCTGAGAGCCTAAATTTTTTGGAACCCCTATGTCTTGAGAGGAAAGTTTACAGGATATGGAAAAAATCTACATTTTTATAGTGATAGGAGTAACCTGGTATTTGGGAAGCCTTCTGTAGGTTAAGGGACCTTAAGTCTAGAAAGGATTAGTTGTCTTAGATGGAAAGCTTGCAGGACATGCAAATTCTTCATCCAAGTTCCTATGGGAATGCCTCGACAGGTTTAAACCTGGGTCCCCAAGCTCTTGAAGGTCTGGTAGAACCTTATAAAAGAATAGAGGAGGAACCTTGAATTGGTTAAGTCCCGATTCACACTGATACCATGAAGAGAACCAATGTTTTAAGCTAGAAAGAATCACAACTATTGGATCATCTTAGTAGAAATATTTTGACCGTCAATTGAAGGACGTGGCCGTTGGAACGACCTAGTAAAACACTGTGCTGGGACTTTGATGGGGAGAGCTTCGAGCCAACAAGAGTCATTAATCTATCAGAGAGTGTATCGATGAGTTATGGACCATTGATATGAGTTGAGAGTCTGTCGGAGGCCTGGATGGAAGGTTGTGAGGATTTTGATGGCTTGGGAGTCCGAGAGCTGTTGATTTAGTGGGAGATGCCCAGTGGGATCTCAGTCATTGGATTTTGTGTGAATTGCTCCGAGGAGTGTTCAGGAACCTTATCTAGTGAATATTTGTAAACCCTGAAGTGCATGGTATCCATCAAATTAAATGAACATGGTTCATTTGATCTGTTGTAGTGTGTGCAGTTGGAGTGGTTTGTGACACTATATTGGAGACACTCCGATGGGGAGTGACTCCGAGAAAAAAGATGGACCATTGATTTGTGTGTGGGTGAGATTTAATCTCAAGTGTATATTCTGTGGGTCCCATTCATTAACAAGTAGAATGGGCATTTAAGTGGAGAGTAATCGTCAAGTAAGTGGAGGCACCGATGCAATCGTAGCCATTAAACCTTAAGACCGAGGACCATTGGATCCTTGAGGATGATCCATCAGAGTAATTTTATCAGGGAGGATGTTGACCCTGGTAAATTGAACATTCTGACAGGAATGAGCCCAAATAGTTATAGATCATTGATATGTTGGCGAGGAGTGATTTTGACCATCCGATTGAGGGTGTTTAGGTTCCTGGTCACCTTAGTAAACTCTGAGGTGAACTTCATTGTAATTGCGTAAGAGTTAATATAATATATTATGATAAGATAAGTATTCACATAAACAAATGATGAATCCGATAGCATGTCTTGAGAAAATAAAGGAAAACTGATATCCCACCAGCCTAAGTGATGATTAGGGGGTTAGGTGTGTTACAACTTGAGTGGGATGAAGTACTTTTCAAAGATAGATTTGAAGAGTGGATACCATCTAATTCCAATAAGGGAAGGTGATGAGTGGAAGACAACATTCAAGATGAAGGATGGCCTATTTGAATGGTTGGTTATGTCATTTTTATTGATCAATGCACCTAGTACACCTATGAGACTTATGAATGACATCTTGAAGCCATTTTTGGGAAATTTTTTCCTTGTGTATATTAATGACATTTTGATTTTTAGTAGGCACAAGGAAGTGCACTTGGAGCATGTGATTCAAATGCTAAAAAGGTTGAAAGTGGAGAAGCTACAAATTAACTTGAAGAAGTGTACTTTCTTGCAATAAGAGTTGGTTTACTTGGGTTTTATAGTTTCCAAAGAGGGTTTGAAGATGGATCTTGAAAAGGTTAAATCCATTGTGGATTTGCCAATGCCTAGATGTAAGCTTGTTTCCATGGTTGCATGATCTTTTACATGAAGTTTATTATAAACTTTAGTGGGATTTTTTCACCACTCACTGAGTGTATGAAAGAGGGAGCTTTACAATGGATAACAATAGTAGCAAAGCCTTTTGAAACCTTGAAGAAGAAGGTAACTGGACAACCAGTTTTGGCACTTCCAAATTTAGAT
>CBVK0102843934.1:0-11960 GCA_900067695.1 Picea abies
TTTTTTTTTTTTTTTTTTTGTAAATTGAAAAGACATTTTGAAGGGATCGAAAATACATGAATTTTCATTGGATTATTTTGGATGGCTAGGGTTTCCATATAAATATGTCTAGCCAAGACTCATTTTATCATCAAAACTTCTCACACGTGTGAAGGACTACTTCTGAAATTTTCACTATTTAAGGGTTACTAGATCGTTTTACTCATTCATTATCTCTTGGAGGTCAAGTTTGGATTCTCTTTTGCTGATTTTTGAATGATGTTGTTGCAATTAGGGTTTATCTTGTCATATATTGGTGAAGTAAGTAAACTTATGCAATTTAATTTCATGTTATTGAATGTTAACGTAAATTTTACTTGTTCATATTGAATATCTTGCTTGATAAAACTCTAAGAGAGGAGCATAAGTGCTTCCTCCTCTCACAATATTAGTTTCATCCATTAAATTTGTGAAGGAAATCCTACCTAGGGTTATAATACTAAATCCCTAAAGTGATATCACTTTAGGAGTTTGATTCTAGACCCTTGATTGTGACCTAGTTGAAGTAACTAAGAAGGGAGAAAAGGTAACTAGAGCCCAAAAGTGCTTGCACTCTAGCAAAACCATTCTCCTCAAGGTTTAGACCCTAAAGAACTGTTGTGCTAGAACCTTAGAGTTTAAACCCTACCTGTTATATTTTTTCTAGTTTCTTCTCTAAGTGATATCATTGTTGTTATAAAGACTCCATAGCCCTAAGGCACTAATAATTTAATCTCTTTTGTGGTGAAAGTGATAAAAAAAACTCTTTATTCTTAATCTCTCAAGCTATATAATAACTTTACTAACACTAACTTGTGATAATTGAGTGGTAACCTTGTTTCTACTGCAAAATTTTGCTACAACCACATGATAACACTTAAATTTGTTGCATACATTGATGTAATGTTTGTATAACATGCTAATAAATTTCTTTGAACAATTGGATATTAATGTATTGGATATGTGCTAAGTTTTCCTTGTTAATTGATGCATTTATGGTCTCTTTTATTTTTTGTTGTTACAAACTTATACTTTTTGTTGTAAATTGTTGTATTGCTGCAAATTTGTACCAACTCTAGAAAATTATCATTATATAGTGTCTTACGAGGTTTCAATTGCATGTTTGTACTCAGAACTGATCATATAAATTCTATAAAGTGTTCTTGTTCCAGGAAGGTACTCAAACACATTTTAACCTCATCCATTTCACAGACCTAGATTTATCATTAGGTAACCAAGAGAGGGGGCGATAGGATTGGCTATAAAACTTTCTACTTTGATCACTTGAGGTCACGGGGGAAGCCTCCCCTATGGTGGACCTCCTCCATCACTAAAACGATGTGATTTCTTAATAAGGTGATAATGGTAGGATTTCTTGTAGTTACGCAATATTTGGTGATGTTGTGTTGGGATTTGCACAACTACAAATCATGAGATAACATTTTGGCATCGTTTTTGGGGATGATTGAATCATTCTTCTCAATGACATATCATTTGGTAATATTTCCCAAAATACCTTATATTATAATCTTATCGCCTTCCTTTAATGATTCAAGGGGGATCATCGAGAGACTCCAATATCCCAAGGTGATATTGTACACTCTCAAGTTATGGAACTATGGCACCCTGGGATCCTCATAAAATACATCATTCCATTGATTATGAAAATGTTCCTAGATACTTAAATAATATTGATGTAATGTGGTTAGAACATTTTTCGAAGTAAAAAGGATTAGTTTTTTTATCGTGTTTCAGATTTCTTGAAGTATATATGGGATTTAGGAGTGAAACACGAAGATGTGTAGACAAAATTGTGTATATGTTCCTTACCATATTATGCACAAAGTTGTTTTACAAGTTAAGAAGGTATATATTCTTGCACATACCTTATTAACATATTCCTTAAGTTATGGGTTCCATGGTACACATATGAATATGCTTTGTGTGAGATTAGAGCAAGTTGTATACTAGTCGGTTTCTCCCTGTGCCCTATGATAGAAAACCACCAGGAAGGACATAACCTTCTAGAAGAAGAAATATTTGAATTCAATAAAGAATATTACCAACTCTTATAAGAAGATAAAACAGTAACCCATGATTACGTTGAAGACATAATTGAAGAGCGAGAACCTGGAGAAGTGAATCATGAGGTAAATTACCAAAAAGAACATGAATTTCCTTGTGAGTATGTCGAAGAACAACAACTTGATGAGACACACCTTGCTAAATATATAATCCACAAAGAGGCCCCTCATGAAGATGAAGTGTTGGTGTTTGATCCTCATTTTGATGAAGTCAACCAATCTTCCATTCCTCCTACTCAAGAATAGGAGAGCATGGTACTTTATACTCCTTTCCAAGTTTTTGATGATTCTCTATTCCATGATTTGGAAAGTCAAGAAGTGTTGGAGGAACCCTTGGATACACTAATCCCTTCTTGTTATAATAAAAGTGATGAAGTTATTGAAAATATTTATGAGTTTATACACATTGGGAGGTGTAAATGGGATGTTATTTTGCCTAGTGATGATCCCATTTATGACATTGAAGGTCATTTGCAATTATTTCCCTTATAACAACCATATGCGATTGCTAAAGATTCTGAAATGTGCCAACATGGAGATGACATGGTTACTAATTTATTCTAACCACCCAGAGATTACTTATCAAAATATTATCTTGATGATTTCCAGTTGTATCTTGGGGGGTTTGATACATATTCTTTTGAGGACTTGGAATTACTCTACGAATAAAATTATGGACCATCATGTGCTCTAATGTTGATAAAGGTGAGGACATGATTGGTCCATAGTAGGATTTTCATGATGAGGCATTTCGACCTTTTCATTTTTCACCTTTCTACTCTACTATATATGTTGTTGGGAGGTTTCCTCATGAAATTCACTTTCTTGTAGGACAAAGTTTTTTTTTCAACATTTGTTTTGTTGTATTCCTTTTTAGTTTCATACACAATATCAACAAACCTTTGATTGGAAGAAAATATTTTTCTTTAGGCCTAGTTTCATCCCTTACCTTGCACTTGTTTCTCTCGAGACAACCATAGAACCTTCTCATCCCTTCTTCTATAAATTTCGATGATAGCTCAATATTTGAGGATGAGGATATAAATTCCTCTTATTTTCTTGTCCTTGTCCTAGGATGGATAGGGCATGGTTGTGGTGATACCTCATTGTATGATTTTGTCCCTCTCTCCCACCTACATGAGTTGGATTTTATGATTATATATGATATAATAACTTCTCTAACTCATGATCTTTTTTGTGCTTGGCTTATCCTTATGTTGGTTTGTGATGAAGCACATGGGTAGATGTTTTGATACAATGATAGGATGGTTTTACTGGTTATATGATTACACCTATCATTTCATTAGCGTAGATTAAAGTAAGTAGGTTAGAGTAGGCATTTGCATCCTGCATTGCATTATATATATGTTTCATCTTTCATATCATGTTAGTATAGATGCATATTGCTTGGATTTTCATACATACATATAATTTCATATTTTTATGTTACATTCTTATTTTTTGTATACTCATTTGATATGATAGAATAAAAATGTCAAATTTTTTTTTTTTCAAGCTTTGCTCTAAATTTTTGTATTTGGCATATTTTCTCATATGAATAAGGGGTGAGTGTGCCACCCTTTGATATCCCAACATGTCTTGTTTCAGTGTGTAGGGATAGGTCATACCAGGAGATGTTGAGGTTCTCAGGTGCTCTACGATGAGCACATGTCCCCATGTAGGAGCTAGAGTTTACCCCCTCATCCTAGGGTTAACTAAGGAGATCATGTCTCAAGGCTTGCAGGTAGAAGACATGGAGTGTTGCGAGTCATATTGAGACATAGAACCCACAAAGTCCCTCCAGTTCATGTTGATCACTACTCATCACCAACAATAGAGCAACGTCCACTACATCAACATGGTCTTAGAGGAGAAAAGGTATTGCTTAAGGAGGTAACAATTATGCTGTCCTGGTAAGTATCAATTTAATATTTGAAGAATATAACATGTTGCAAATAATACTTTCTTGATTATGGAATGTTTTCTTGAAAATTATACCTTTCACCTAATTTGACCTTGGTGGTTGTCATTGTATCCTAGTAAGTTGGTCACCCTCAGGAAAAGTGTTTCTACTAAGTAGTTCCTTGAAATGCCAGCATATCATTCCCATTCATATTTACCACTTCCAACACTTCTCCTCCTTCCATCTCCTCATCTTTTGGGTTCTTTGGTTCATTGACCCTAAGAAGGGATTATACCTCATTTCATGGGAAGAAGCGGCTAAAGGAACATAGGTGTTGTAGCTAATATTATACTTATATATTCTCACCCTGAGGTCCTAGGAACAATAAAATGATTCTCGAAAAAATGAAGGACTTGCAAAAGAAATAAAAAAATTAATAAATTCCTCGCTTGTTGAGGAAATGCATCTTACAGTGTCCCTTACTTTCCATTGCATATGGAACTCTGTGTGTTTCTATATTCAAGTGGCATTACAATAATCTTTAATTTCCATTGCACATAGTACTCAATGTTTTGGACCTCAATCAATTAATGGAAATAAAAGGACTTGGAAAAATGTTGCATTGCAAACAAAGGGAAACAAACCCTCTATAAAGGCACCCATGAATGAGACAATACGAACCCTTGTATGTCAAGAACCCCATGCCTAAAAGTATTTCCCCAATCCCCATCACATTCATTTCATGACTTAGATGGGATATTCTTAGGAACAATCCCTTGACTTTGGGATTGGCCTACCCAGTAGGGAAGCTTGACATCCCTTCCATACCTAAATTTGGCAAAGTTATAAGGTCTTTGAGCATTTTTTTTAATTTGAAAAGGGGGGTTTGATGCACAAGTTTGGGTGGTTCTCATATTATATGTGGCTTATGCAACACCGTGTTTTCCCCAAGACTGTAATTATGCTAAGACTTCATATAAGTATGTTTATGAATAATGTAACTATGTTTTGATTTAATAAAAACAAAAAAAATCACTAATTGGGAAGGAACAACCTTGCAAGTATTGGCCATGATACACAAGTAGGAATTGATGAAGTAGGGATTGATGAAGTGGCATGGAGTAGGAAGGTGAGTTATTTTAGTGAAGAAAACAAGAAGCTTATTTGACAAGCTAATTTGTGCTTGCTAAGCATAAACCCATACCTCCCAGCATACATTATATGAACAAGCCACATGACTAGTTATGAAGGGCCATGAAAGTGGTTGAGGAATTTGATAGTTATTGGTGAATTGGCCTTTTGTAGAAGAAAGGTACAATTAAATGACTGATAGCATGATGCCATGGATTTTCCCCTTCAAAATGGGAGCTGTAGACTACAAGTTGTGTATTGCAAGAAGGCAACGGGAATCAAGAGGAAAAGCAATGGAGGAAGAGGGCAAAGGAGGAAAAACACCATTAGAGACCACATGCTAGGTAGTACAACCAAACACTTAGAAAGTTGAGTGGGGTGTCAGAAGAAAAATATATAAGGAGGAATATACACATATTAACCAATAGAAAGAAGGTGTTGCGAATAAAGGAGTTCACAAGCACAGATTGAGAAAAGTTAGGAGTTTCCTTGAAGAATATAGGAAAATCGTCTAAGTTAATATTGATCACCCTAAAGTAGAGAAGACCCAAATACATACTAGATAAAGAAGGAGTACATCTTTGTGTTTATCAGACAAAAAATGACACTGGTAAGGGGAGGTCGTTGAGGGACTGTTTAGCCGAGAAGGGACTCCCTTGCGTAGAGGAAATCTAGCTGAAAAACCGCCTGATAAACCTGTAGAGTTTCTGAGCTTAGTGGGAAGTGGGGCACTTCTGTTGTAGTCAGGGGAGGAAGGAGGGTAACCTTTCTGGATCATCAGGATTGGAAACCAGTTGAATCATTCCCTTGTGGTATCATGGCTTGGCATTGGGGTGGTGTACTCTAGAAATGTGCTCTACAATATTTCCTAAGGTTGGGAGGAAATGCGTCATCTATCAGTTAGTTGGTATTGACAACTTTAATTTAATCAGATAAGTGTATAACTTGGTTGTTTAACTATACTTGAATGTTTCATTTATGTAAATGTCTAGATTAAATGGGAATGTGGTTTCTTATAAACAATGAGTTGGATCCTCAAATGAGTGGTAGGTATCTATCATAGTTTTCATTTGGTCAGATAAGTCATGGATATAAAACCAACCAGCTTACATATCCCATATTCATATTATCCTTACCTTATTAGTGGAAAGTTTGTAGGACATGGATCAAAACATCATTTAACCAGTGATATGGGTGTCTGTTGGGCAGGGATATTCCTATGAGGAATGGTGGACCTTGAGTCCTAGAATTGTCGAGGTCTTACATGGAAAGCTTCCAAGATATGAAAGAGATTATTTCTCATCAAGTAGAGAATATTTTGATGGTCTCAGAGTTTGTTTCTGAACCTTATAGATTTGGTAAAACCTCTTGAAGAATTTCCAAAATGTTTAAGTCCAAAATCATACTATTTTCCTAAAGTAAACTTGAATTTAGTCGGGATGACTCAAAACTATTGGATCGACATGGGGAGAAGATATGAATCATTGCCCATATGGGGTACCCATTTGAGTAATCAAGGGCTAGGTCATGGAAGGACTTTGACAAAGGATATTCCAAGTCAACAAGAATGGTTGATATGTCGGAGCATGGCCAAGGTGAAAACCATTAGGGATCTAGGAAGTAGGTTAGAAGAGGGAGTCCGATAGTAGGAGGTCTGAGGACCATAGATATCACAGAGAGCACTGTGGAATTACAATCATCAGATATCGTGAGAGCTTCCCTAGGAAGAGAATACTTCCACCCTATCTAGTGATTAGTTGGGATATTTGAGGCACGCAACATTGGCAAGAAAAAATGAATGTGAAGCATTCTATTTTTCAGAGTACATTTGTTAGGAGTGGTTGGCTCAAAGTAGTTAGTAGATCCAAAACATAAATACTCCGATGAGGAGGATTTCTGAGAAAGGAAGGAGATAGTTGATTTAAAAAGGGAGAGACTTGATCTTGGTCGTGGATTGAAGTGGACCCCACTGGGAATGAGAAGACTAGGAATCTATAGGAGTGTAACTAAATATTGAGTAAAAGGGTTTGATGAGATCAAGGATAATGGAGAGGTGTTAGATCCTTAATGTAAACCATCTGAATGATGCCATAGGAGAGGTTAACAACTATGGTGAGAAAGTACTCTGATGGTATCAAGTATGAATTCGCTAAAAGGAATTTATATGAGGCCGAGAAGGAATTCTTATCATTTTATTAAAGCGTTAGGATTCTCAGACACCTCAACTGAATTTTAATAAACTTATAGCCATGAATTTTGTAAGAAACAACATAGTTTATTTTGTGATAAGAGAAGTCCTCACTAAGACACTGATGTCCCCAAATACTCACCCAAGAGTGTAAAAAGGAAGGAATCGTGATACCCTTCCATCCTAAGTGAGGGTTATGGGTTCCAGTGCATTATAGAGTGGTAATAGATCAAATTTCAAAAACTAGTCTTGAATGGGTTGCCAAGGTCTCTTGAAATCGTTCAAAGAAGGTTTCACTAATTTTTTAGTGTACATTATTTCATTGGTAAAGTGGTTACTAATGATGGTTTTTGTTTCAACATGTAGGACGTACTAAAAGGAAGCATAGGTGAAGGATGCATCACAACATGGATGACACCTCACACCTCATATATGAATAATATGATGGTCGGAGGGATGGAAAAAATCCTCTAGATTTGATGACCACTGTTAGAATTATGAATGCATACAATGAGAGGCTTATGAAAGCCCAAGATGAATAGGTAGAATTGAATGTAGTGTTTTTGCACAGTCTATTCGAAATCCAGAAACATCTGCAGCAAGTCCCTAATAATGAAAATTTGCAACAATCAGAGACGTTGAAAACCCCTTCAGATGCCCAGAAGCATAGGTTAGTTCATAGGGATGTGGGAATGAGCTCTTGTAGGAAAAGGCATCAGGATGCAAAGAAAGGAAGATGAGGTGGAAGTATTTCCATGGAGTCTCCTGGGAGGAATACTACTTCCATAGAATTTTCTAGTAGTGTCATAGAGTTGAGTGTCCCAAAGAAGAAGAAGAGGATGAATTCTCAGTGTTCTCTGACTGAGGAATTCAAGAAGGCTAAGTCACCTACTTTTGATGGATAGATAAAGAAAGGAGAAGAAATCGAAGCATGTTTGTTTGGGTTGAAGAAGTATTTTTGGGTACATAATTACTCTGGTGATACCAAGGAAAGGATTTCTGTATTTAACCCGAATGGAGGATATTCCATTTGGTGCAAAGATCCCAAGGAGATTAAGGGGCCGA
The DNA here is from genome assembly GCA_900067695.1 of Picea abies. Taxonomy (NCBI): domain Eukaryota; kingdom Viridiplantae; phylum Streptophyta; class Pinopsida; order Pinales; family Pinaceae; genus Picea; species Picea abies. Next base: position 8,390 of record CBVK0102843934.1, read on the forward strand.
AGGAAAGAAAAGTGACATGGAAACAATTTCAGAGATATTTTTGAAAGTCTTACTTATTGAATAAATATTACGACGATAAATTCAAGTAATTCCATGAGCTTAAGTTGGGAAAAATTACCATGGATGAATATTCCAAAATGTTTAGGGAGTTGTTGAGGTACCTTCCCTACCTGAAGGAAGAGAAAGAGATAATACAATGTTTTCCCAGTGGATTTCCATATTCCTACCAGGATCAAATTGAATTCGACAAACCCACAATGCTAGAGGACACTATCAGGAAGGATAAGCGTTGTTATTAATAGTCTAAGCATAAACAAGAGCCTTCAAAGGATTGAAAGAACAAGAATAAAGGTGGATTCTAGAAGAAAGGATTCAAATCCTTTCCATATAAGAATTCCAATAAAGGTGCACAGTTGGGTTAGCCAAGAAGGAGTGCACGTCAACAAAATTTTCCATATACAAGTGGAAATAATCCATGAGAGAAAGCAAGAGAAAGATAAGAGGAGCCCAAGAAAGGGACATTGCAGTGATGGGGATGTGGAGAGCCACATATGTTGAGGGATTGTCCCCATAAGAAGCATGACAATAGGAGGTTGTATAATGTGCATGATGCATATATAGTCAACGACGTAACTAGAATCATGTCGAGAATTTATGAAACTATAGAGAATTGACAAGTAGACCACCAACCCTCTCTGGTGGAATTGGAATGTTGTATTGTCAATCGATCTATATCTATTTTAATTGAACCAGGTTATAACCTTAGTTATATTTCACTTATATTTATCGAGGCATGTTCATTGTAGAGAAAGAAACATGTGAGAGCATGGTTAGTCCAGTTAGCCACTAGAATGAAGAAAAAAGTAGTTGAGTTGATAAAAAACAAATTGATTAAGATAGATGGTCTGCAAACTCAGGAAGCCTTAAATGTCCTACCTCTAGGTTTATATGATGTACTTTTGGGAATGGATTGGCTAGTTTTCCATAAGGAAAAGTTAATTTTTTATGAGAAGATTTTGGAATGAAAATATGAGAAAGGTAATACAAGGAGTTTGTGAGGCATTCATAGGCCAATTTCAATAAGGAAAATATCAGTGTTATAGCTCAAGAAGTTCAGAAGAAAAGGGTGTTCCTTGTACGATATATTAGTGATAAATGTTAATGTTTAAGCCATTATTATAGTTCTTTGCATTTCAATAGATAACATCAACATAAGACAAGATCACTGAGAAATAAACAATCACAAGAGACACAACATTTATCCTGGGAAACCCTCTAGGGGAAGAAAACCCAACAAAACTTCCTTATTATAAATAGCCAATACAATGCCAAGAGATAACTCAAACAAGTGTAGAATGTCCTCTCCCAAGGATGTGCCTCTCTCTCTCTCTCTCTTCTCCAACTGCAGCTTCGAAACTTGTCTCTCAATGAACAAGTGAGTGTGTGTCTAAGTGAGGTGCTAGCCTCCTTATTTATACAAGACTGGCATGTGTGGGAGTGTCCTTTCACTGGCAGGGCCGACTTCTTCTCCTGGGTGGTTATAACAACCTTTATTATATTCCGGGGCCTCTTTGATATATTTTTTCACTGACTTCTTCTTTTTCCTATTACAATTATATTATAACCAATCCAAAAAAGGGGATTTGGTCCTTTTACAATAGCTGACATGATCAATCCACAATGGGGATTGATCCAATGAATAATATATCAAATAAGAATAAGAATACACTTTGCAGTTACATTATTTCAACACTCCCCCTTAAAAAGAAGGGTATTCTACAACAACATCAGACAAGAGAGAGGCCTTTATCATCAACAACATCAGGAGGAAAACATCATCAATATCATATTGGAACATTGACTAGCGTATCTATAACTCATCGGAAGTTTTCTTCATCGGCAACATCGTCATTCTCAAAGGAATGAAATCATCATCTGCATCAATAGGTATTAGTATAAAAATAATACATCTTCATCATCACAACACAAAGTTGGCTCATCATAATACAGGACTGGCTTTATGTCACAATTGTTAATATGGAAGCTCATAACTCGTCTTGCTTTACGTCACAACAATCAAGATGGAAGAAAGATACTAGACTGGATTTACGTCACAACTTCTCAAGCTGGAAGCATAGTACTAGTCTCATCTCAATGTCTTGATTTATGTCACAACACTCAAGCTGAAAGAAGATACTAGACTGGCTTTACGTCACATCTTCTCAAGATGGAAGCATAGTACTAGTCTCATCTCAACGTCTTGCTTTACGTCACAACCATTAGGTTGGAAGCAAGATACTAGATTGGATTTACATCACAACTTCTCAAGCTAGAAGCACAATACTAGTCTCATCTCATTGTCTTGCTTTACGTCACAACTATTAGGTTGGAAGAAATATACTAGACTGCCTTTACGTCATAGCTGTCAAGCCGGAAGCACAGTACTAGTCTCATCACATCATCTTGATTTACGTCAAAACCATCAGGTTGGAAGCAAGATACTAGACTGGCTTTACATCACAGCTGTCAAGATGAAAGCACAGTACTAGTCTCATCACATCGTCTTGCTTTACGTCACAACCATCAGGTTGGAAGCAAGATACTAGAATGGATTTACGTCATAGCTGTCAAGCTGGAAGCATAGTACTAGTCTCATCACATCTTATTTCTTTACGTCACAGCACTAACGCTGGAAGCAAGAGATGTCTCATCACAAAAACTACTCCCCCTTTCGAGGAAGGTCCTTTCAAACTATACCAAGCTTATCTCAAAAGTGCTCAAAGTTTACATGAGATAGAGGCTTGGTTAACACATCAACAACCTGTTCATCCGTGTTAACATACTGGAGCTTTAAGGCTCCTCTCAGCACCATGTCACAGATGTAATGATAACGAATATCTATGTGCTTCAGCTTGTCATGGAATACATGATTCTTTGTCATCTTTATGCAGCTCTAGTTGTCACATAGGATCATGGTTGCTTCCATCTCTAGGTCAAATAGGCCGGTTAGCAACTTTCAAAGCCATATAGCTTTGTAGCTGGAAGAACATGCAACAATGTATTATGCTTCCATTGTGGTGAGAGAAATGTTGTATTGCTTCCTACTCTGCCATGGGATCATGGCTGATCCCAAATTGAAACATCATCCTGAAGTGATTTTCCTTTCATAAACACTTCCTGCCCAATCTGAATCAGTGTACCCACTCAATGTGAAATCATGATCTCCATCATAATTGAGACCACAATCTAATGTACCCTTAAGGTACCTCATCACCCACAATCTAATGTACCCTTAAGGTACCTCATCACATGTTTTGCAGCCACAAGGTGAACATGTCTGGTGTTTTTCAGGTACATCAGCGATCCAATAATATTTCTATACAACATGGCATCAATCAATTATGACGAAGTTTCAACCAATAGTTTCAACTTCATTTCCATGGGTGTATTCATGTACTTGCACTCTAACATGTCGAATCTCTTCAAGATTTTGACTGCATACTTCCCTTGGTTAAGGAATATCCTCTCTGGACTATGCCATACCTCAAGACCTAAGGTGAGATCGGAAGAG
>CBVK0102843948.1:0-13609 GCA_900067695.1 Picea abies
ACTTGTAGCATATTTTTCATGCCCTTCCCATTCGTTTTTGGTATTTCAATGCCAAATACTTGTTCAATGGGCCCAACCTCCTAAACTTGTATAGCTTGGAAAAATATTTCCAGTAGTCCAAAGAGCACCAAAAACAAAGTTTGTATGTGAAAGTTATGGCCTCATGAAGTGGGACTCTAAGAACAAATGTGGGACTCTAAGAACATGATGTGTGTTGTGGATCCTCGACACGGACGATACCTCTCCACTGACTAAACTCTGGACACAACCATCTCATCTTACATCCAGACATCATCAAACTTCATGTTTCTCTGATATACTATCTAACTTGTTTAATTTGCCTATTTGAAGCTCTATCTTCTCTACAACTTCAGAATGAGAAGGCTTGGCTTAGATGCTCAACTTCAGAATTCCCTTCCCCTACAAATGAGAAGGCTTGGCTTAGATGCTCAATGTTGTGGTTTGTCTTTTGTAATCTTGCCAAAGACTATGATATGCCTCTCATAGTTGGTCACTTCCTTGGATTCTTGCAAACATAATTGTATGCAAGAGTTTCCATAGTGCGAACTTCTTCAATATTACATTTTCCATTAAGCCATGAATCCAATATCTCATCCCAGTCTGATTTGTCATCTGCACCAATTGCAGCCTGTTTCACAAGTTGCAATTAACACAATGAGCAAATGTACATAAAATGATACATATGGAGAGACTAAGTAAACAATGTGAATCTACTTTGTAACGAAGAATAATACACTAAATCACTAAATAAGACTAAACATTAAATTGTATAGAACAAACATAGCATGCTAATTGTAAATTGACTTTATGAATGCATGATATTAATTTGATATCTATTCTTGATACATAGAAGACATCATTCAAAGATGAGGAGCACAATTGTTTGGATGATAAATCAATAGGACTTTTAGATGCAAGGATATGGGCTTTTACTTATGACTCATGGGTACAGTTCCACTGTGTAGTGCTGCAAATGAGATTACAGTAACAAATTGGCACTGGTCACTCATTTTCTTTGGACATTAACCTAAATTTTTCAATGTTCATGCCATGGTCCATCATCCATGAGATTAACCTAAATTTGTCAATGTGACCTAACCTAATTCCTATGCATATACTTTTCCATCTTCATTTGATATTTACACTTACCATTTACAATTCTCTTTTGAGTTGTCTATTTCTCTTTGTGAAGAGTGTGAAGTGGCCAAGGACGAGGAAGAAGGTATTGTTTGGTTCCAAGTCACCAAGGAGGAGGCACTAGAAGCTACAACTAAGATTCCATGATTAAGTTAGCGGCTACAACCAAGCCATCAAAGATATTCATCCTTCTAATTTTGGATATTAGTGGGATAGCCTAGGTTTAATTGTTAACAATCTAAGTTTAAGAGATTTGATAGCCAAGTGTTCATTGTTTAAGTGTTTAAAAACTAATGTGAAGCCTACAATCTAGTGTTGAAGATTGTTACAGTGATTTAGAGATGGGTTCCCTTATGCTAGGGACCTCGTGTCCCCCTGTCCCCCATGATGCTCCCTAAAATTTGGGGGTTGTCTCCACATGTCCCCCAAGTGTGATTGCCTTCTCCTGCATCTCCATGCCCCAAAAACTTGGTGGAGCATTGCTAATTGTTGTAAAATAGTGCATGCTTCCCTGTGAATTGCCCACCAAGCATAGGGCTTCTTAATCCCTATGTCTTTGATCACATCATAGCCTCCAAATCTCCCAGTGTAAGTGGAAAACTCTATGTAGCCCTCCACCACTTTCTCAAGGGTAACTCTGTCCATGTGAGGAGGGAATTTCTATGAAGGCCAACCATTGAGCCACTCATCATTGCAGTACTTGGGATTTAATGAGTGACCTAATCCAAAATGCATCCACAACAAAGATTAATGGTTTATAAAATCTCACTACACATTACGAAATTAAATGAAAGAAAAGAAGAAAAAAATGAATGAGAAAAAAAATGAAATAGGAGTTAGACCTACTTGTAACCCTAGTTATTATGCAAAGGGAACATGTCGGTCCTATGTTAATATGATTAATATAAAGAAGATAATTAATAATGAAAATATTAATTACAATAATAAATATAATAATAAAGTGTGTTTGACTTAGAGAGGTCGGCCCTGTTGTGCCAATAAGATGCCCTTGCTAAAACAGTCAAAGTCTAATATAAGTAGGAGATGATTCACCATTGTAGAATCATATCCTCCTCACATGTTTTGGTAATTTTAGCAAGTACTTCTCTTTGGCAAGGGTGCGCACCTCTTGGGCACTAGGGTTTCTAGGGCTTAAGCACCCTCTTGTGTGCTAAGTCATTTTGGTGGTGAAAGGTCTTTCTTTTGAAGAATATAACAAAGGATTTTGCTGGGTTTTTCTCCCTTGCTAAGAAGGGTTTCCCAGGATATATCTTGTGTACTTGTGCATGGTGTTTCTTCTTGTGATCTTGGTTGCTGCAACATTCTTGTTTATGGTTAAGACATGATGAAATTGAAATGACTTACATGCTTAACCTAGCTTATGAAACATCAACAAATTTCACATCCATCCCTTCTCCTTTGACTACGTGGAGTTTGCAGGTTACCTTTCCCTTTCATTCAATTGGATGTACTTATTAATAGAAATCAACAGTTCCTTGGAGAACTAGTGTTCTAGTTGACACAATTCAGTGAGTTGTCTATTAATAAAACCATGCACATAGCCTTCCTAGCTCTAGAAACTCGACCTGGCTATTCACATATGCATGCATGATGGTTATTGATGGTAAAGACAATAGCCAAGGAGGATAGGTGCATTCTAGAGGATGAGGGGCTTGGCATATTTAGCATTTTAGGAGTGAGACAACTGGAGTACTATACTATGTACATTGATTGTTAACAGCAGAGAACAACAAGATTCATTGAAACAATGCACTCTAGTGACCTATTTCCAACAGGTTTCTATGCATATCCTTGAAAACAAGGGCAAAGTCTATTGAAAAAGTGTCGTAGTGATTGTTTTGAGCAGATTAGGGTGATACAATCAGAAAACAGAGATCTTTGGAGATTGAGCACTTTAGTGAAAGAGGTTACATATAGTTTTTGTGCTTAGTCAAACAAGAGAGTTTCAAACAGATTTTTGTCCCCACAATTAGTAGATAGCAGTATACTCCTCAAGGGGCAGTGCTCAACAGTCTAACTGGCAGATTTTTGAAGTTTTATTGGTGAATAACAGCCTATTCCCAATGAGTTTTGATCATTGCTAGAGGACAACATTTACATCCCATGGTAAAGGAGCACTGTATTGGTATAATTCTAGCAAATTTTGCAAATAATGATTAGTACATAGTGAGATTGTGGAAAAGGAGTGCTCAACTACGGATGTCACACATGCATACATGAAGACTACAAAAAGAACAACAATGATGAAGTTGTTTAGGACTTACTTTCATTGAGTTATGTGGTACTACTGAAGGGAACATTAAAGTCATCGAGAGGGTTCACTTTAGAGGGTAATGAATCAGCATATTTTAGCATTTTAGGTATAAATAGTAGTGTATTCTTCAAAGGACAGAGTCGTAGTAAGTTGTTTATAGTAGATTAGAGTGTTATTTGTCTTGTTGGCAGTGACTTAGGTCATGCACAGTGAGTAAAAGAGCAATCAACCTTCCAACATTTGCATACTAATTATTCCAAGTTTACTCCAGTTTTCTTCTACACATTTAGAGTAGGTCTACAGTTGTACAAGGACCGAGACTTGTGCATGCATGCTAGTTATGGCAAGCTACCAAAAGGCTACACTCCAATAAGGTTTAAACAAGAAGTTTTTATTAGTAAGGGTATTTTCTAGCAGATTATTTCATCAAGGCATACCCTTTGCATGTAATTAAGGGGAACAACATTGGTTTTGGAGACAGTACAACCCTAAAAACAATCACATTTAGCAAAGGGGAGCAATCTAATTTTCATTGTCCGTATTTGAATTCATTCAATCTTCTTTTCCTCATTACCTTGTGCATGCACTCTCTTCTTCTATTATCATCTATAAAGGAGAGTTGCAAGACACATTCACGGGACTAGACATTTTTTACACAGGTTATAGAAGCACATCAATATCATCCTTTTTTGATTCTGGACTTGACAACATCTTCCACTACTGCTTGCCAGAAGGAAGCCCATAATGTACTAATGTTTATGGTTTATTCTCTACGTCCTCATTAATATATCAAATGGATTCAACTATGCTTTGTTTTTGGCTCTTAGAATTTGTGTGGTTGTCTTGTGCAATCATGCTGCAATGATCTTGCTTGTCATTGTTATGCACTTATTTTGAATTGCACTTTCACCTAGGAAATATATTCTTTTAATTTTTTTTCATTTAATTGCTACTGTAATTTTGGTTAAGAATCTGATCTACACACTCCAGAATTTAATTTGTAGTTTAATCATTGTTCTTGAGTTCTTTCAGGCTCTTTGAAAGAAACATAAGTGGGTTGGTTTAACTATAATTTACACACAGTTTTACATATTAACGAACAACACACACATCCTAGGGACACACCCTTGAAATTGGAAAAGTAGTAGTCTGAATGGAGAGGCAACTAGTGGTGATAGGTTTAGTTTGTCTAGAGTTTTCTCACTGATCTGCTAATTCTTCTTAGTGCAGATTCATGCATTAACAAGATTTATTGTAATAAACATGAACTATACAAATAGCTGAGAGTAATGCTCTAGTTTGAATGCAAATAATTAATTACAATCTTTTAGAAAAAAAAATAGACTTCAATTTGCAACAAACCTGATTATTCTTCTTCTCAGACACATAATTTAATGGCCCAATTTTTTTTTCATAACAAAAAATGGAAGAAAACATTTGAAGGGGTGCTACCGTATAAAATTAGTTGTCAGAAGATATACATGTAATTAGAAAAAAGTAAGTTTCCATGTCCTCACTCCAAATTCATGCACCCGTCTAATCAACCAATTTAAAATTAACTAGCTAATACACCATTCTCTGGCAACCAGTCTAGACTTTGAAGTTACATATGCAGAATAGAAAATTCCTCTAGAAGTGTATTATGGCACATCAACGACCTCAACCAAAGTTCACCACAACTAATAAATCTGAGTCTTACCACACCTCGATTATAATACACCTTTCCAAAAGACAATGTGAGCTACTAGAAGCATGTTAGTAGTGCAGAAAAGGTTCAACACAATTCTAGCAATAGGTGCACCACAAAAAAGAAAGATGAAATACCTAGCTCAGAACATAAGGTAGAGTATCAAAAGAGGATGCAAAGAATTAAACCATGCTAGTCCATTTTCAATCTCAAACAGATTTCATTAAGATAAGATAAAAAAGAGTAGACAGTGCAAATTACTATAATATAAATAGCCCCATGAACAACCGATGCCATACAAAACAGGGCTTTTCTTTACTTTTTGGCTTTGATAGAGACTAAAAAGAATCTGTCGCCTGTTGCATCACCAAAGATATAATCACAATTTAAGAGAAGCTTTGGCCATTTCTAAAGCTCCATCAAAGGACTTGTTCCCAACAATAAACCCACTGATGTGAACAAATACACAATCAGGGATACCACATTCTATGGAAAGTTCGTCATCTCTTAAACCTCTCCATTATTCTGGCAGGGGCTTGCGGCTTTCAAATTTATTTAGTGAAACTGCAACTGCCTACACTCTCCATTGCTTAGCCCTAGAATCTTGTAAATTCACAACCATTGAAGATAAATATTTTGATTCAAGTAACCAACAAAACTCTCTAAATCATCCTTCATTACATTTTCCTTCAAACATCGCATTTACGTAATTTGTAATTTTGTGAAGTTGGAAACACTTAAAGAATCAATCCCACATGACTGTTTTCACCTTGTATATCAGTTTAAACTTTAAACTTTAAACCTACTTCAGTGGCACACGCTTTTTCATTACATTCAAGTAAAAGTATTCATTCCATAAAACCTATGCAATCGAGAAGTTTCTTTTTAAATTTAGACATAAATATAACTATTTCAAAGAGAATAAAGAATTAGATAATTGAGTTCAAAATTTATCTTTATTTCACCAAACACAAAGTTTGTCTATACTGAGATGCTTTGCAGAACCATCTTCAACACAAGGAGAAGCTAATTGGCACACAGAAAAGTGCATAACATGACTTGGAAGGTTCTACTCACAAAAACGAAAAAAATATACAATATTCTCAGCACCTTAAATTCCGATGGCATGGTTGAATTTGAAATGAGCTCCTTACTCATGAATTTGTCAATAATTGTTCATTTCTCCACATTTGATGTGGGTAGGATTGTCTCGGTTGTACTGAATTTGTTGCTTTTTGTTGTTGGAGAGTTGTGACATTGCCCATTTGCATTTTTGGAGAATGTAATGCATTTTCCAAAAATTGAAAATTCAGCAATTTCCTTTGATTTCTCTGACTGGATAAGATGGATTTTTAATGAATTTATAGTCTTTACAGATTAATTGGGTGCTACTGCTCATATCTTTTGTTTCCTTCTTGGAATTGTGGAATCTATGCAGAGTGGCCAGTTAACATCAGGTTTGTTAAAATTTCAAATACAAGGGACATGTTAATATTCCTAATGGTTCTTCTTGCTTCCTATTTAGGATAAAAGGGTTGTCATAAACTCTATGGAACTTGGGAATTCCCCTATTTTCAAATAGGCTATCTAGAAACATCATTAACTATCAGTCCATGCCACTCTCCAGAGGACATTATCTGAGAGGCTGTTGGGGTGGACATTTCCATTTCTGGATCTGATTAAGATAGTAACTGATCCTCCCCTCATACGGCTTGTCTTTCTTCTACTCTTATTTGTACCCATAGCTGGGTCTATTTGATATATAGGTGTTTTGTTTTTGTTCTCTTAGCTTTGGGTTTTCTATTGTACTTTTGGGAGATGTTTGTTTCACTCCCCTTACTGTCATTTTGGTATGTTGGACTTTACAGTGCCTTTGACCTAATTTTGTCATTAGTGGACATAAAGATAGTTTCATTTCATTTCAACTCTTGAGCAAATTATAAGTCTTTAAGTTTGGGCCTGTGATTCCATGGCAATTTATATGATCACAACCATTTGGGCAATATGATTTATTGGGAATGTTGAATTTGAAAGTTAGCTTGATCCATTGCTTTGATTTTGTGTTTTGAATTTCTACTAAGTTTCTTTTCCTCTTGGTTTCAAAGGAAAACTTATGTTATTAAATTTGATATATGCCTGTTTATTGGTTAAAATTAACAAAGTATAGTAAATCATGTGGTTGATACTCCCGGTTGTAGATTCTATGAAGCAGTTGTGGAGCTTCCCCTCCAAAAGGCTCGTGCTCTAGATCTTGCAGAGGATGCAATTAATGAACAAATTGATCTGAATCGTCGACAGGCTGCACTTACCCTGCGAGAACAATGTTATGAGGTTGTGATGAATGCTCTTTGATCTTTAAAAGGTGAACCCAATCATAAAATACTTCATACAGAGTTTGGATCTCCTGTCTGACATACTACAAGCCGACCTTTGCTTGACCAAGCATCTCAAGAGCGATATATACGTCAAATTATTCAGCTTAGTGTTCGATGGCCTGATCAATATTTTCATGAATATTTGTACCGAACAATGATTGAAATTGGGCTTGAGAATGAACTGTTGGATCTTGCAGGACCAGATCTGGTACCTTTCTTGCAGAGTCAAGTCAGGAGCAGTCAAAGGTATGGGCATTTCTTTAGAATAGAATTAAATTAGAGAACTGTGTTGTTCACTTTCTTCTAGCCTGTTATTTTTTTAGTTGTTTGGAAACACTTGAAATATGTGTCCAATGGCATGTTATTGACTCTATTTGCTTTATTAATATTTTTCTTCTTAGTATTATAGGCTTCTCAGTGAATGGTGACTTGTTAGGCACTGCATTTTCTAACAGAATTGAAATTGTATGCTAATTTGTTTTGTATCTTAACCTATTTCCTTAGTCTGTTGTAGTTATCTAAAATCTATAGTCAAAGTTATTCTACAGACATCAATGATTAAACAGTTATTGATCACCATTGATTTCTTGTTCTGATTTTAAAGTGAGTTCTGATATATTTTAATTTCCCTCTCACAGTCTGGCAATCTAATATTCAAATCAGCAATGCCTTCTACTCCTTCATCCATGACTCGTACATGACAAGTTGTGAATCTTGAGCAAGCCAAATACCTCAAACTTCTTACTCATTATTATGTATACAAAAGGCAACATGTGCTTGCAGCACATGTACTCTTAAGGCTGTCAGAAAGGAGGGAAGTAGAAGGTGGTGAAATGTTGACACTAGAACAAAGGTTAGTTTTCCCTCATTCCTGAACTTCTCCCACACCTCCCATTCCACATTTTCAAAATAGAGAAAAGGGGAAATAAATCCATAGTGCTTCTTTTAATGGTGAGTGGATAATGTTTATTTAATTTTTTTCTGTTTTTGTGAAAACTGAGTTATATTTTATATAAAACCAATAAGAGTGTAGAATTAGGTGCATGGAAAATATTTGCTTGCTCTCCATACCCAGGAAATCTTCTCGTAGTGAGGACTTATGTCAGTTGACTCTAGATATTTCCTAAACTATCCATAAAACAATGGACATTTGTGGCTTAATTAATTGTTTTATTGTGTTTTTTTTCTTAGTAATGTTGTACTCCAAGTGAGGAGTGCATGCAACACCCATGCTACAGTAAACTCTATGGTCGATCATAGCAACAATGGATTGTTGGAGATTCTGGAATGAAAACTTGTTGTTCTCCATTTTCAAATGAAAATTAAGTAAGAATTAGAATGAATAGCATCAAGGGTTGAAACTTTGGGAACAGGTGACACCTCACCTTCAAATGATCCATTTCTTGCAAGGAACATTGTAGCTAAATATACTCTTGCACAAAATGCAACGGAAAAGGCCACAGAGATATCTCTAGAGCTAAAAAGTATTACGCAACTGTATAATGAGTATGTAGTCCCTTTTGAACCATGGGAGGTAATTTCTGTTCTTTCTTGTTCAATGTAAGTTGTTTGGGCTGTGTCTGTTTGCATTTGTTCCTCTTAAACGTGCATAAGAGATTTTTTAAGGTGAAAAAGAGGAGTCTCCTCTGATAGAATCCAATCTGATGTAGGATCTAGCTCTTCTAGGTCAATTGTTGAATGATCCAAACCTGTCATCATCATGAAACATTGAAATGTGAACTTTACGATTTAAACTTAAAGCTTAGATCAAATTGTCAAATTCAAATGCTTAAGCCTTATATTAATTGAGCAAAGTCTCACGTTTCTGGATTTCTATTTACCTATTGTGAAGTTGAATATTGTAATGGACAAATAGAAGGTCATTTAAGCATTTGTTTGTTAATCGATTGCGCTTCTTGGAATGTATTTTCTCAGACATGCTCCAATTGCATTCGCAACAGGTCTGATTTAAGATTTGAATTGCAAATTTCATAATATATGGTGTATCACTGTCAAAATTTTTCCACCAAATACCTAGCAAGTGGGAAGGGTTCAGGTGTCAAGATTGAAGACGGGAAAAAGATGATAAAATTTAATAAAACAAACAGAATAGAGAAAATAAAATCAATTGATCAAGCCTTCAAAGGTATCTGGCAACATATTCTTCCATTTGCGCATAGCATTGGCATAGGCAAACAATATTGTGGGTGCCCTATAATCTTTTAGTCGGGAAAGGACACAGCTTTGAGTGTCTTGATCAGGGAAACACCTTTAAATGCATAGCATAAGCCCTCTACGGACCTCCCCATCCTCAGTAAATCTGGTCTTAGTATCTTATCATAAAAATATGTCGGGTTAAAAAAGTATCCAGCAACATATAAGGGGGAATGCAACTGCCTATCCCAACGCTCATCAATAATATTCCAATGAGGCATATACTTGGCTTCCTCATTGTGATGTCTTCTTTTTATGGCTCCTTGGAAAGATCCGTTGCCTTGTAAATGTAGCCCATAGCAGGCTTGTCACCATCAACCATCCTGAAAGTTCAAAGTCAGTTGTCAAACATTTGAATTTTGAAATAAATGAGATTTGAAAATGAATTGAAGTTTGGCTTTGAACATTGAAATTTTTTAAGTACCTGAGCATTTTGACAAGTGACTCACATCAATAATTTCTTCAATATCTTTCCAAAAACCATCCTTCAACACAAGAGCAATGATTTCAATGATTTCAAGGGTTTTTCTATATTTAGATTCCATCCACTCGGGTTCCAAAACCAACCTCTTGAGATTTATCTTTTTGGATTACAAGGAGTTGAAATTTGTTGCAACTCTGGTCACTGCAAGATGAACAAGTTCCTTGCCTTAAGTGTATATTCTCATGGTGCAAAGCACATTTGTGTGATTGTAACCATATTTGGTTTTGAATTTTTCCTTATCCACAACCTCTCATATCCAAACAATTTTACCAATGCCCTCAAACATTAAGTCAATGCAATGTACAACACAAAAGGTCCGGAATATGGAGGGGTGCATAAGTTCAAAAGTGAGCCAACAATCTTAGCTGCATTCTTGGTAACAATGTGTACAACATTTTGTTCTCCCACCTCCTGAACAACTTCCTGCATCATTTCACAAATCAGTTGGGAACTCTTAACTTTGTCGGAGGAATCCACCGATTTTAGAAACATTGTGCCCTTTCGATAAGATGTGAGGAAATGTTGTAAGAGACGTTTGAATTGGATTGGTCCCTTGGAGATTTTCTTTGAATTGGGTGAGTCAAACTAGGATCAACGCTAGAGATGGTTACACTAAGCTATGTTGTAACCTGTTAAGTGTGGGAGATTGACGATTGATGATTAGCAATTAGGTTTTTAGATTGTGCTTAAAATTTATTAATTTTGCTCATTTCTTGTCAATGCAATGTCTTAAAGTTTTTTTTTTCACTGTTAAGTTGTAAGCAGTTAACTGTATTGTTAGACTGTATTCAAAGTCTTTCAAATGGATGCACTTGCATTATTTGTACATTGCTCATTTATCTCCTGTCTGGGTGTAAACACCTAAAAACTTCTCTAGAATTAAAAAAAAGGGATCATATTTCTACGGCACTGTGTTCTGAAGGGATATATGCATAAATTTATTGCTAGAAAAGGTTTTCTAAATTTTTTTTCTCTAATTTAGATTGTGCATGATCTCAGATTTGTTTGGAAATTCTCCACTTTTCAAATTATGCCGGAGATGTTGATAGTGGCATTATGCGGGAGACATGGGCTAGATTACTTGATCAATCTCTTACTAGAGGCGGCGTAGCAGAAGGTTGTTTTGTGCTAAGGAATGACTAAATGATGGATCCCATTTCCATAATCAGGTCGCTAATGGGGATCTAACTATAGTCATTAGAGTTTCTATCTCATCTTTTGTATAATAATAGACTTTCACTAATCTCTGGATGAAAGATTCATG
Source organism: Picea abies (assembly GCA_900067695.1). NCBI lineage: Eukaryota > Viridiplantae > Streptophyta > Pinopsida > Pinales > Pinaceae > Picea > Picea abies. The sequence goes on from CBVK0102843948.1 coordinate 11,458, forward strand.
TACTTTTTTGAATGTCACTTTGTTTCTTTTCAAAGAGGCTACTAATGTAACTGAACGGGAACAACTTACAGTTTTTTTGGTGATGATGGATCAGACGTAGGAATGTCATGTAAAGGGATTAAAAGCACTTATGAATGCCATGGGCATATGACAATGTATTTTTGTTATACTAATAAAAATACTAATTTTTTTCCTTGGAAAATAAATCAGGCCACTAATGGCATAAATGATAAATCCCATTTTTGATAACCAATCTGTTAATCCAAGACCACTGCAAACCAAGGTTAAAAGTCTCAAGGAGTGAAGGCACCCTTCCCCTTGAGACCTACTCAAAATTGTTTTTATCATCCACCCTACAATCCAAGCTTGTGTTTAACACATTCTCTTTGAGCTGTTGCAGTCAAGAAAAGTCCTTTTTTTTCTTGGATTATGGTTACCATTCCAGATTAAGCATAAATAGCAGAAGCATATTAAGATTCAACTCCACAATATCCAGATAAAACATCCTAACTACAAGATCCAAAATGGAGGACATAGACCAAACAGATAGATGAAGCAATAAATTAGGTACTTGTATTATTGGTGTATCAACATATACAAATGATCACTACACATTATCCAATCTAAATATAAGGTATTGCAATGAAGATGACTACAAAAGGCACATCTATATATAAAGGGGTTGTGGCCCAGTGACAATCACAGGATAGGGAATAGTTAGACCCCTTTCTACCAGCCATCAACCCTATCATTTGTGGTTGGCATATCTAAGTTACTCTAATTCTACATCCCTCTTAAAAATTATGTCCCTCAAAACAATAAAAACAAAATCAACTTGGGGAGGGTTGGGAAATCTCATCTAGAATTGCCAAGGTTGCTAGATTCAGCATTATCATGGCATCCAAAATAGTTGATGCCTAAGTTGAAGTAGTTAGGATTAATGCACCTACTATAGCTTGGCTGTCTCTTTTATAGGTGGTCCTCACTCCTTTCCCATTCATGGTTGTAGCTCGTCCTTTTCCAAAGCGTTTTGGGTAATAGAGTACAACTCAACCACCTCTTTGATGCTCATTGCACACTAGTGATTATTGAGCCATAGTTTTGTTGGGAGTTATTATTGTTAGCCTTAGTCACTATTCTCCTTCAGCAGATGTGCAACAACTACAACATATCCTTTACCTTCATTTCTGTGCATAGCAATGAGGTGCATTGGAGTGTTCCAAATTTAGGACTGGGCAATTCCTAGAAGGAAGGCACATGCCTTCAAGCATTCAATTCTTTCTTAGTGGGAACTCTATTCCTTTCAGAGTTATACATGTAGACAAGGAACATTACTCTAGGTGGAATTAGGGTTAGAGTTTTCTCCTAGCCTAGGGCGCACCAGAGGATGATTGGAATACAATATAAGTCTAGTCTTTCGCAGTCTATACAAGAAAGGTAGGCACATCATACAGAGAATACAATAGGAGTGTGTGAAACATTCAGGTTTGATCTATTGCATTGTATTTCTTCTTTCTAAGTTAATAGAAGCAGATGTAACTGAGAGTTCAAATTTGTATTTGTTGTTCATATTTTCAGAGTTATATGCTTGCAGATCTAGCATCCTTCATCTGTTGTTTTACTTTTGATAGGTTACACAGTTTTATTTTCCTAGATTATGATATCATAAGTTAGAAGAGTATATATGCTTACCATGTTTAAAATTTAACATGGTACCAGAGCTATAGATCTGAAATCTTCCAGGAATCCATGTATGCAGAAGGCTGCTACCTATGAGAGGGAGTTGTCAGAGGGTTTCAGTGAGTGTGATGCCCTAGCTTCAGTGATTGAAGCTAATTTGTGCCTAAGATAAGAATCTGGACCTATGATAGGTTGTTGGGCAGGATGCCTCCAGTGAATGGAGTGTTGTTTATGCCAAAGAGAGGCAATCTGGACTTGTGATAACTTGTTGATCTGATTTATTTCTCAGCTGACATGTTTGGTTGAGGTATGTTCCAATAGTTACAAATATGACTAGTCTAAAGGGATCTTTCAAATCTTCAGAGTACTTCCAACATTAAACCTTGGAAGTTCAGACTGCAGATGCTACTAAAGCGGGGTTGATCTTTGGAGTTTTGTTGAGGAGAGGGAAACAATCGTGAGATCGGAAGAG